>JAIKVD010000835.1:0-14589 GCA_024679075.1 Phytophthora uliginosa
AGCCGCCTCGGCGCCAGGGGCGACGGGGTGCTGCTTGCCACGCACGCCAGCATGTTGGTTGATGTGGACTCTTGGAAGTCGATAGAGAAATGGGGAGCGGTGTCAGCTATTGCCATTGATGATGTATCATCAGGGCGGTGAAGGTATCGGTATCTCACGGGAACATACACACGATGTTCGATGGTTTTGCACTTCCATGCGCTCTTATCTCAAAAAATGTGGCTTCTGAATCTCCATCGCGCAGATCATTTTGTCATTATTATGGTCAGTTTCTATGATATTTACTTCGTAAACAGTTGCTATTCTACAGGTTGTTTAGGCTTGGTCTGTGGAAATGGAAGGTTTCTATTTTCAAAGTTATTTGATATAGAAGGGAGTGCATTAAGATAAGTCACTGTACTGCATTTGAAAAATGCCTTGCGCGGCTGCAAAAATCAATTTGATTCTGGCGATCTGACTTGGCTACGCTCCCGGAGCCCGGCGGGGACCAGGACCCGCTTGCACTTGTGTAGCAAGCAACGTTTACCGCTGTGAATGGGAAATGTTTCAAGCAATCCTGCCGGTTGCTGTCGCCTACGCTGTGCGTTTTCAGCGTGCGTTGTCACCAGTGGCGTGCACGTATTTTAGTCGCCTCGCGTGGCTACGCCATTTCACGGGCATTAGTCATTCATTGTAGGTATCGTATTGAGAGCGATGGGGTTCGTCGGCCCCAATCTGCCTCCAAATGGAGTGCGAGGACGGCAGCATGGTCGTTAGACCAAATGAACGGTACTGTACATGCAGCAGAGGACGTTATCGGCTTACGTCAACTCAGTAATCACGCCAAAGGAAGTTGAGGCGATCAAATGATACACGCAGGCGTATAATATAGTATATTATACTGTACCAGTAGTATGCAGTACTGTAATAGCCGTAGAACACAAACTACAGCAACGCCGCCAAAAGACATACAGTACTAACATGTAGTACCGATGGAATTTGGCACAATATTGCCAAAAATGGTACAGTATCTCAAGATGGTACACCGAGATCACGGTACTGTACCGACCTAAGTTGAAGTCATCTTTTTCGCCAATCGCGGCGACCGAGAGTCATCGCTTGAAGCGCCGTCATCCGACCCAAAGCAAATGCTGCGGCTGGCGCTGCGCCGTTCACTCGTGGCGCTGCACGGGGCCGGCAGGCCGCCTCGATCTACGCCGCTGCGTCCTTCGGTCTGCATCTACTGGACTTCTCCCTCCTCTTCCTCTGCAGCGCCAGTCGCGTCGCAAGACAACGGATTCGCCCGCGGCCGCTCCATCTACCGCGTCCAGGGCGACGGCTCGCAGCGATTCGACGTGGAGAGGACCGGGGGAGCGCTGGGATCTTGGACCCACAAGGCGGAAGGGCTCCGCAAGTCGCACACAAGTCTCGCGGCGGTGCGACGCACGGGATCGTGGCTCTACGACGTCTTGTGGGACCTGTTCCTGCCCAAGGACGCGCGCGCGGCGCTCACCAGCGACTACTTCCCGTACGCCAAGTGGAGCTTCGCGGGCTCCGTGGCCTCGTGTGCAGCCAGCGTGCTGTCCATGCAGTCGCTGCTGTATGCAATCGGCCTCGGGGCTGGTGCTATCCCCACGGCTGCAGCAGTCAACTGGGTGCTCAAGGACGGACTGGGCCAGTTCGGAGGCGTGCTATTCGCTAGTATCGTCAACAACCGCTACGACGCAGACCCGAAGCGCTGGCGCGTGGCGTCGTCGGTGGCGCTGGATGTGTCGGTGCTGGGGGAGATCTTGACGCCATTGGCACCCGGGAGTTTTCTGGCCATTGCGTCGCTGGCCAATGTGGCTAAGAATGTGGCCTGGTTGAGCGCCAGTGCTACACGCGCGGGGTTTCACAACTCATTCGCTATTCGAGAGAACCTGGCGGACGTGACGGCCAAGGCGGGATCCCAAGCTATTGCGTCCTCGATCTTTGGCACTGGGCTGGGCATTTTCATCTCGCAGTTTACGGGTTCGTCGACGATGAACGTGGTGGCGGCCTTCGCAGTGCTCTCGACGGTGCACATGATCAGCACGTACAAGTCGGTGGACTGCGTGCAGCTGCGCACGCTCAACTGCCAGAGACTTCACATCGTGGCCACGCACTTCTTACGAGCTTCGCTGGAAGCGCGGGAGATCCCTAGCTTGAAGGCTGTGAGCGAGCGAGAGGTTTTCATCCCCACGATGCTCAGTGGGTACCAGACACTGCACAGAAAGTCGGTCATTCACGAGGATGCTACGCTAGACCAGCTCTCGCATGGCAGTCCGGAGACTCTGGGTCGTCTGAAGGAGTTTTACGCGGCGGAGAAGTATCTGCTGAATCTGAAACTGGTCGAGCGTGGGCCGCATCGCATTGACCTGGCTCTGGAGGAACATGCAACGAGTCAGGACGCGCTCCGAGCTCATTTGCATGTTGTTCTCATCCAGTTGGCTCTCGAAGACGCGTCTACGCCGCCGACGAACGCATGGGACCTCGTGGGGGAGAAATATCACGAGGCCCTAGCATTCAACGACGGGTTCACCTCAAAGCTGGAGTCCTCCATGTGGCACACAGACAACCTTCTCGTCGAAGAGCAAAGCTCGCGCTACAAGTGGTCAGCTTGATAATCAAAAACGGGTGAATAGACACAATATTCAACGGCGTCTAGGCAACGCCAAGTCCCTTCAAAAACCAACATGTCGAAATGGTCTTCCTTTCCAGATAACAGTCTTGCCAAGTGACCGCTCCCTTCACCATCTAGCTGTCCTCCAGGTTGATGCTTTGGCCAAAGCGGCCGTACAGCACCTTCTTCAGAGTCTGAAACTCATCAATAACCACCCACCCACCATCAGTCACCCCACATCTCCACCACACTCACCACAACAATCACCCACCGCCTGCCGCGCCTCGAGCTTGGACTCCTCCGCCTGCAGCTTCTTGAGCTCCGCGTTAGCTTCCTAAAAAAACCAAAAAAATCCCGCATCAGCACCATAAAACCCACTGCAACCTTCCACCCATTTGCACGCCATTCACCCACCTCCACGCGCTTCTCGAGATACTCTTGGGCGAAGTCCTCCGAGGCCTCCACGAAACTCTCCCCAATAAATAGCCTGCAAGAATGAATTACCCCGTCAACAAATTGTGTTTGACTGAAGGTTCGTGTGTGCCACGCACTGGACGTTGTCGCCCTCGCCCATCATGAGGTCCGTGTTGGCGTCGTCCAGAGTGTCGAGCTTGTCCTTGAGCGCCTTCTTCTGCTCGCGGATCTCGTGCAGCGACGCGTTGTTGCGGCCGAACTCGTTGATGTGCAGCTGGTCTTCCTTGCGGACCTGGAGCACAAGCGCGTCAGCTACATGATCGTGCTTCTACCGCCTCGAACGGAGGCCTGTAGCCTGAGATATGCACGTACATCTGCCTCCACTTCCTGTTGCTGAGCCAGCATTGTTCACTATCGGAGCTCCTCGATTTCCCGTAATGGGGAGACCCAGTCAATTAGATCTCTCTGTATAAGAACAGTGAGTCTTTCTGTATTAGAACATGGATACATGTAGCTATGTATCCAGGGACATGGCTACATGTTGATGTTGCACTGCACATTGAAGTGTGAGTCTTTGCGCGTCGCGTGTGAAGGCCTCGCGGTTGCTTCGGTAGGCGGCAATGCACTCGAGCGTGATGACTCGAGGGTGCCGAGCAGATTTGGATTTGGCTCTGGCGATGATGGAAGTGATGGCGGTTGGAGTGTCCACTCCACCGCCGTGCAACATCTGAGCTGTGTCAGCTTCGAACTCGGCGATGAGCTCTTCATCTGGTGTGGTAAGCAGTTGCTCGACAGCTTCGAGGAGCCGCCTCATGCGCCACTCCGGGTCCCAACGACGCAGTAAGCCATATAGCGACATGGAGCCGTTCAACAGCTTTTTTAGAGGAGTCGACGGAGTGTTTGATGTGTTAGCTGCTTGGGTGTCCAGTACAATCCTAATCAAGTCATAGTTGCGTACCGGGACAAAGTTTGGGTGATAGATGCGCGTGAGACAGCTTAGTACTGGTGGCTCGAACGGATATTCATGGCTGAATCTACAACAAACGAGTCGGATGAAGTAAAAAACAATATGGTGGTCCAATCAAGCTTCAGTCAAACTGTACGCTGTGTCGTACCGAACGTGGAAGTTGAAGACTCCACCCTCATATGGAGATCCTGCAGGTCCATTCATAAGCACTTTCCAGTCCCAAGTGTTCTCTGTGAACGAGCCAATGGTTCCAACACCTTCAGAAATACGTAGTACTGTAGATGGGTAAACACTCAATAGTGGACAAACCTTTTACACTGAAGACCAGCGAGTTAGCAGTGGGATGGGTGCTCAGATCGAGTAACTCGCAACGAATTGCCATTACATGTTTCGAGTATTGCAGGAACATGGCGAGCTTGTCTCCGTTTCCTCGTCGAATATCGCTCACGAGCTAGGTTCAGAGCAATTGCAAGGGCTTGTTAGGTCTACCGTAGAAACACTTCAACAGGACCCTACATACCCGAACGAATTCATGGTATTCCAGCTCGCCCGACCGGTTTTCGTCGACCTTGTCAATGAGTTCTTGGACCTGTACATTCGTGCTTAGCGTCAAGATGGTCTAAGTAGCACTGGTGTTATGGATGTGTACTTCTTCAAGCGTCGTCGTGATCCCCATCGATTCCATCAAGACGGTAAGCTCCGACGCAGCAATACTGCCGTCACCACTTGTGTCAAAATCTGAAAACTACAACCAAGAACGTTAGATTTGGGCTAACTTTGCCCCTTCAAACGCCTTCGTTCCACCTGCTGCTTCATCTGCTCGAGTTCTTCCCGCGAGAATTCATGCTTGAGGCTCTCTGGCAGTGCCGCGATCCACGTTTCAGGCCCGCCCACGTGAACTTTCACCTTCATCGCTGACAATACAGTAAGTGTACTTGAGCAGAGCACACACTTTAAGTATTTTTATCGTCGGCAGGGCAAAACAAAACGCCATAAGGCAAAACTAACGCTTCAATCATTTGTGGCTTCAACACTTGCCAATATGATCTGTACAATCTCCTGCGAATCCAGCCCTATATTGGTTTGGTCTTGACGACGCACACTCAGTTATACTGGATACAGATTTGTGAAGCGTTAAGCTGCCCTTGATCAACACGCAGCGTCAATCACTTAACCCCATCCGTGCTACACACTCGCGTTCTACCCGAGGGGCCAAGCCTTGCCGAGCTTGGGAAGGAAGTTCCAGTCGCTCATCGGGACGTTTGCACTCCCAAAGTTTGTGTTGTCCAGTGCCTGTCGGGCCGCATCGGTCATCTGGCCCCACATGATCAAGTCCTGGTAGTCGCCTCCTTTGGTAGTGCTTCCCAGAGCGTGGTCGAACGGCCACGTACTCTCATAGTTGACCTTCACGCTGTTGCCGTCCACCTTGTCGGCATCAGGAGGGACCTGGGCTGAATAGCCACTGTGGGCCGATGGAGTGACAGCCAGAATCTTGGGCTCCGCCACGTCGGGGTTGTCGATCCACACAATGACGTGCTTCCAGTCGTGACGGTGACCCAGGCCCGAGGACGGCGAGTCTTTTGGGAAGTACCAGGAGTACATGATGGCCCAGACGCCGTTGTACCAGGTTGATCGGCCATACACTTGAGAACCCCAGCCAGAACCCTTGCACTTTGAACTAGGCGCACCCGTTGGCTTGAGACCGCCGCTGGTCTCTCCGAGCTCGTTCACAGCAGGATAGGTGTGACAACCGTTGGAAATGTGGAGCTGGGTTTGAACTTGATCGCGGCTCGTTCAAAGATCGTCACAGGATCGGGTTGACCACGTCGTCATGGCCAATTGTTTTTTTGGCACCCATGGTGCAGGCGCGGCCGTTTCTGGCATCGGTGTCGGCGTCGGTGTCGGTGTCGGTTTCGGTATCGGCGTCGGTGTCGGCGTTGGTGTCAGCGTCGATGTCGGTGTTGGAGTTTCGTAGGTTAATACGGGAGTCGGTGTCGGCGTAAGTTCTTGTTGTTGTTGCTGTTGAGTTTGGTTCTGCGGAACTGGTGTCTCGAGCTGCACTTCCAAAGCGTGGGCCATGGCGGTGCAGATAACAGCGACGCTAACGAGTATGCTTATCTTCATGACGAAGGGTGGGGTGAAGAGAATTGAGAAGTGATACGGCAATGAAGTGCAACCGCTTGAAAGAGAGCACGGATTCTGGGAACGAGAGGGACTGGAAGCAATCTTGTGATAGTGAAATTTGTCACGCATTCTCCTGCTGAGCCCGTCACAGACTGTGACGGCAAAACAACTGGGGCGTACAACTACACTGTAAGTCACAGTTTAGCTGTACGCCCCAGTTGTTTTGCACAAGTTATCGTGACAGCTGATAACATTTTTTTTACTAAGCGTAAAGGTAGTGTGGTAACATACCACTGGTACATGTATGTAGTCGCATCTGGATTGCCGGAACTTGCACTACATGTAGCTAGGACATTCCCGCTACACCAGATCGGGTAAGCTTGGATTTATGGAAAACAAGCTGGTCATGCTTTGCTCAGTTACTCACTGCCACGCGTGATTAGTGGTTCCTAGTAGGAACTTCCTACAGTAAATGTACCACTAACTAAACTGTATGCCTCGTCCTTCGTCGCCGGAAATGACCTAGTGCATCCACCCGTGCAACTTGCACGGTGCAAGACAGCTGACAAATTTCCAGCAACTTCTTGATCCTCTCATAACTCGAATTCCGTAACAGCGTTCTATGTGGGGATGAATACATTTAGCTTGATCTGATTGCAGCTTAGCAATTTTAACAATCTTTTAGACTAACAATAACTGCACCTTTGCCAATGGAAGGTATCCCGCAGCACCTAATCAATTAATTCTCTTACACCCAAACCATTTGAATGTCGGCGTTCAACCCGCAGAGCTTTCGAGCACAAGGCACTCAAGTGACCAAACAGGCGGTAGCTAGCGACATGAAGTCTGATCTTCAGCGTCATCATCGTGACTTCCACCGCTCTCGTCGTCGCTGTTGTCAGTGGAGTACGTCCGCCGCACCTTGGCTGTTGACTGCCTCGGGCCATCTTGGGTCGCGTAGGCTTGCTCGCTTGATATCTAAGCAGGAAACAGAGAAATGAGGAGATTGAGCTTGCGACCGGCGCTGCGTGCTAGCTCTCATGACGGATTCACCTAGGAGTAGCGTAGGCACACGTGCAAACCAAAGAGCAACGAGATCATGGTACATTGCCGGCAATGGAAGAGAAAGCTTGCATCCAGCACAAGGCAAATAAGTCGTGCCTTACCGGCAACCGAAAGGAAAGAGCAACATCTCAAATTTACAGCCGCGTTTAGCCACTTGGCTGCTTACAGGGGGGTGGCCCCTTCAGATTCTAAATCTGGAAGGGAGTCTGCAAGGGTAAGCGTGCGTTTTATGTCCATCTGAACGTTCAAATAATCTGTAAAATTCGTAGGACGGCAATTCAACGACAACAACGACGGGTGGCTTACTTCAGTATTCTGATTGCTGGCGCTTTGAAAGGTTTTGCCTTTCTCTAGTCAGACGCAAGACTGTCGTGATCGATAGTTCTGCTAGGCGACGCTTACGGTTAGATGGAGTGAGCTCTAAGTTACTCATTCCAGCATTGAAGAGCTCGGTTCCCTGGTGCTCACTCATCTGAACAGGGATTTCAATTCCTGCGCCTGCAATTGCATCGTAAAGTTAGAGCTATTGAACTGTCCTTGCCCGGTTAGAGAACCGTTTGCGCATATTTGCCTCGATAAGTCGTGCGGTCGAATACGTTTTAACCCTATTGTGGTAGAACCAAGAATTTTGCCGGGGTTTAGCAGATTTAAGACTGTGTAGTGTGTATAAAAATTGAAAATGTGATTCTGAGAGCTACATGCCTGCAACAGAGAATCTAATTGTATGAGGTGGATTGGATGCTTCCAACAAAGCCGTGCCGCATCGGTTCGGCTCGATCCGGCCGCGGATTCCCCTCAAAAGTACACTCCTACGTTAGGGGTTAGCCAATGAACAGCATGCAGGTAGCAGCACACTTCAAGATCTTGCGTCGTTTTTTGGCAAACATATGGTGATCTATACAAAATACCAAACAATTTACGCGCGCGTACGGGTAGGATTGTACCCATGCTACCATTCCGCTTTCGACCTGGGGAGTACTTAATAACACTGATCAGCGCGTTGGGCTGAAGAAGACCTTTTAGATGCAACCTTTATACATGTATTCGCAGCTCGAAGAACTGTATTAGCGGGCCTAAAAGTTTGTCATTTAGTGTACCTTAGTTTAAGACCCTCTGACCCTAGTTGCACAGCCAGCAGAGCAACATTCAATCTTTACTTGATAGAGATGGCACGCTACAGAGCGCATTCACTGAGCTACATGTACTGGTCTTCCTTGACTTCTTGATCATTTGAATTTGGGAGAAACCAGCTAACGTTACTACTTCGTAATATTCAAAAGCGTTTTATCAACCACGGGAAATTAATCGCCGCCACTCACTTCCTCGACGAATTTGCTGTACTCCAGTGCCTCGTGCGCAAATTGACGCAGGCCCAGGTAAATGTTTGCACCCACGGGGCGAATAGTACTTTGCGGCGATACAAAGTCGCCACCCTCGACCTCAATCGTCAATGCCGGTACCGTCAAGTTATACTGGAGAAACATGCCATCGTCAAAGCACCCGTAGGCCTTGTAAAGGTACGCTCCCGTCTCGCTTTGGTAATGCACATCAGGCTGAGTCGATAGTGCCTCACGTACGCTATCCCCCAGCGCTCGCATTCTCGATCCAAACGGCTCAGCACCTTCACCTGGTTGGTTGCTAAAAGGACGCAGCACTTGGGCGCCAAACGTGTGCATGTCCACAAGGCCGCTCAGCAATTTCAGACTCGTGATGAAGTCAAACAATCCCGCCGTAGAGGGCTCACTGAGTGGATATTCACCAGGGTACGTCTCTTCGTCCACGTCACTGGGGTCGAGGTTGAAATACTCGTTTGGCGGCCAGTTCCGGTTCAAGTCCACACCAGCATCTCTGCCGTTCACCTTGACAATGTGGCGATTAGTGCGCCACATCCTATCGACCTCCCATGTGTACTGGTACCCGTCAAGATTCACGATCGGCACGAAATACCAGTCGAACTTGTCGAACAGGCTCGTCGCCGCTTCATCTCCAGCTCGAAGATCATCCAGCATGGACGCCATCGTGTAGAACGTAGCAGCCCCCGCCTGCCACTCGCGAGCGTGAATAAGTGCCTGTATGTACAATGTCTTCTTTTCACTGGTCGCTTCGTCTGTTTCCGACGTGGTCGAGATCTTGAAAGCCGGGATCGACTGGCCCTCGTACGTCACCGACACGTTCTCGTACTTGGTAACAAACTCCGGGTTCTGCTCCGTCAGCGTGTCCAGGAAGTCAAAAACTTCGTGTGACGGCCTAAAGCACTCGAAGAACGGGCTCTCAGTGTACACCACTTCACCACTCGATCCATCGTCCGTCGTCTGTTTCAACTCATCCAAGTAGCCCTCCGTGTGTTCCAGACACGCGGTGACCTCCCCTCTGTCCTTGGCCACCACTTGAGCCTCGTTGTACTCTTTGTGCTTGAGAACCTTCAGCGGAGTCGAGGTCGTCGACACTTTGCCGCGAATGTGCTGGCCCATGTGGATGTCAGTGGTCGAGTGCAGCTCTCCAGCCGCCGCAAAGGCCTGCACGTCCTTGTCGGAGCCCACCACGTCCGCTCTCACTCTCGTGTCTGCAGTGACTGGCTGCTCGGCGTCTTGGATTGCCTTGATACTGCGGATATCGAGGTGGCCACGAGCTGTCCGCAGCGCTGCGTCCATTCCCGCTTTCGTGCCTTCGATGGTGTAGCGGTGTCTGGATGCGTGGTGCCGGTGGTGGTGACGCTGCGCTGAGGCGCTGCATTCAATCAGCAGGGGCAAAAGCAACGCTGCTGCAACGTATAACACGCTCCAGACCTTCATGGTGAGCTATTGATCCCTTGTGTTGGGTGGTTGATGTCTCGGAATGACACAATGGAGCGCGTCCAGCAGAGATGGCTACGTAACGGATATCCATAAATCATGTACAGTAGGTTTTCGGAACGGATCTGATATTTTTGGACTGGATCAGATATTATCTCCTGATAAAGTTGACATTGGAATCCAATTTGGATTGGCTGGATTTATTTAGAATCAGATCGGATGATACTTAAGTGAGAATATTAGGTAGTGTTGAATCTGGGATCTTACGAAGGCAGCATGAATTTTGGGTTGGA
The DNA here is from genome assembly GCA_024679075.1 of Phytophthora uliginosa. Classification (NCBI taxonomy): domain Eukaryota; phylum Oomycota; class Peronosporomycetes; order Peronosporales; family Peronosporaceae; genus Phytophthora; species Phytophthora uliginosa. The sequence continues at coordinate 10,276 of JAIKVD010000835.1, forward strand.
CGGCTGCGAGGTTTTCATGAACTCGATGGTTTGGCGGACGAGGGCTTCCATCTTGCGGTGTGATATGAGACATCGGAAGTGAGGGTGACGAGGTCGCTCCATTGTCTGTCCGACAAGAAGAAATAACGAATTAGAAAAAAAATAGGGAAAATAGAGAATGCAAGTTGCAAGACAGACGTACGAAAAATTCCTTGAACTTGTCGAGCACAACGAGTTGGCGTCGGTCGCGTTCATGCTGCTGGTATCGAGCAATTTCCAACTTGAATCGGTAGATCTCAGATCGAAAGTTTTTGCGTTCTTCACGCAGTTTGTCTCGAAGAGCTCCCCATACTATCGGCGCAGGAATTCGCGGGCAATCACGAAGTAGATCCACGACGTAATAGGACAACTCACCTTCACCGATAGGCTGAGACATAATGCTGCGGCGCAGACGATGGCGGCTGCTTCGTCTCCGAACTTGTGACATCGAGGGGGCCCTTTCACCAGTGGTGCCACCGGAAGTGCTTATTCTTCGTGAACTTCCTCCTGGGGCGTCTTCAGCATCGTCCAGATCGGAGTTTTCTGTTTGAGCGAGCATGTCCGCGATATCACGCTGGGTCCCACTGCCGGGGAAGGGTGAGCCGAGGGGGTATCCAGCAAGCCGCTCCAGCTTCTCTTTCCAGTCCATCAATGGCCCTAGAACGAGACTGGTAGTATTCGTGATCAGCACGAACCGACTCGCACCAGGCCTGAACACCATCAAGTATGGTCGACACTCGACTTCTCCTTCGTCCTCAGCCCCGCGTGCCAAACCTAAAGACATATTGGCAAATCCGTGCCCGTGACAGCGGAAGTGTTTCACCTCAACCACCAAGCGCTCCTTTGCTGGACTTTCAGTGGCAGCATTCGCTTTGGTACCTGGTTCGACTTCCATATCGACAGCGTACGCTCGCAGAACACCATCAGGGCTCAAGACAAACCGTGCAGTGAACCATCTCTTCTGCTCCGGAAGGTTTAGCAGCTTATGCAGCGGAAGCTGTGCCTCCACAGCCACCGTTGGGCCTGGGGTGCCTATTACCGAGGCTCGCCTCTTTACCAGGGTCTTAGATGAACCGGAAGGAGCGAACGGACCTGCGGCCGGAGGAGGCTGGAACACCCTTTGAAGATGAGGCATCTGTGCGATGTGCTCAGTCCGCAGTCGGTGCTCAACAACCAGCCATTTGTACGCCAAACATTGCTCGCGAGCGCGCACGACGAGCCGAGCTCGGCGCCACCAGCGCTGGAGTACAATAATTCGACCCTGCACTCGTCGAACTGCCATCGCGAATCGAACTTCCACTGAAAGACCAGACAGGAAACTTCGCAGTAGGTTTGCAGCGCGAACCTTACGCTCAACTCGCAGCCTCAGGCGAAAACTAAATGTGCTGCCGGCGATAAGTGCTGCTGCTAGGGAACGCATCACTTCTCGATCTCGTACGTGCGTCCAAGATTCGAAAGTGATACGTTTGTAGCGCAGATCTTGGGCACGACGGAGGCGATGCAACACCGCGGCCACAATGAGCAGCCTCACGAGTTTTGTTTGCGCGACAGAAAGCACGACCAGTGTACCCCACGCTTGTGAGACAGTCTGTCGAGTCTCCAGACCGTTTACCTCTTCTTGGACAGAACCGACGGAACTTCGTCGCCCCCGAGCAAGGTCAACGTGAGTTATATCACTTGAACTCGCGCAGAATAGCGAATTCCGACGCGTTACTGAAGAAAACCTCCGTTCATCTGCTTCTTCCTCGATGATCCTTGGCTGCGGATTGACAGCAGCTTGCCGGATTCGCCGACGTTGCCGTTGTTCGGCAGACATACTCTCGATTTTCGCCTTGTTGCGCGCAATGTAATCGATAGCAGGCGATGTCCGAGCCGAGTTTTGAAAAATCTCTCGTCGACGACCTGGAAATCTCGGGGTGCGGCTCCAATTAGGAATCCCACCTCCGCTCTTTGACGCCATATCTCCAGGTGCTGCAAACCCGCTAGTTGGCGCGTAGTAATAGCTAGACACGACGTCCGCTGTAGCGGGAGGAACCGAAATGGATGCTCGAGGGGGCTGCGCCGTCTCCGTTTGCCTTGGAAGTTGGGAAAATACGACACAAGCAGATCGTTTCGCAACAACGCGGTCATCAGGAAGATACTGCCCTGGTCCGGGTGCGTGTGGGTCGCTGGTACCGCCACCCGCGTGCTCTCGAAACCTGTCGGCCGGACTGAACTTGACGCTTCCGGTTGTAGCGGGTCGTCGAGGCACCACGTCGTATTGTCCGGGTCCGAGTGCAAAGAGAGAAGACTTCACCGCTGTGCGAGATGAAGTCGTCGTGCGATGGAAAGCAACTCCGCCTCCTTTCATCGTTGTGCGCGGTGGAGAACTGGGAGTTAGCGGGGCAGCGCGGGCTCTACTCCGTGCCTCAGCCGTGAAAAGTTGTCTCGAGGATTCCAGTATGCGAGTTCGACAGTAGTTTCCACTATGCGCGTCGCGTTTGCATGGGGATCCGGGCGTGTTAGAAGCTGTGACTGCTAACGGGTGGCGATAAGTAGACTGGAATGCGGTGCGGACTCGTGAACGGTATTCTTGCAGTTGTAGCATCATGGCATGGGACGTGTAGGAGATCGGAGACACCCGTGGTAATGGAGGTCGTGATGAAGATGAAGCCACAGCCGCTGACTCAGTCGTAGCTGAGGATTTTGCTGTCGGTGCTTCAAGCTGCTGTGCAGCTTCTCCCATGCTTGTACCGGCCGCATCATAGCCATCAAGGAGCCTTGCGACTATCATTTGCGCGACTCGATCTTGGGTGAAAATTCGATCAACAAGTCAACGAGACCGTGTCGAGTTCGTCAAAGCCTCAGCTTGCTCACGCATAAATAACCCCGCGACAACTGAAGAACTCGCAGCACGAAAGCACAAGCACGATTGTCTTTCTTTAGCTTTGATGACACGCATCTCTTACCAGCCCATAGCACAGCCGTCAGCGCGTCCATCGGAGCCAGCACAGAGCACACCGGTCTTCGGGTCACGAAGAATGATCTGGCCGCGACCGAAAGTCGATCGCTTCAGCCCCTCCACCTCTTGAATATTGTGGCCGAATTCGTCACGCAGTGCTGCGATCACGTCGGAGCCGAGGTCTTTTTCTACCAGAACGGAGCTGCCACCGTCGGTCCTGCCGGGTTTTGTCGGGCGGTCTACGTCGATACTGAAGCGAGGAGCGTCCAGCGCTTCCTGCGGGTTCATCCCGTGCAGCAGCATGTGACTCAGCACCTGAACGTGACCCTGCGGCTGCATGAAGCCGCCCATGACGGAGAAACTGGAGTGCAGCTCGCCCGAGTCCGCAAAGGTTGAGAGTCCGGGGATGATCGTGTGGTAAGGACGTTTACTCGGGGCCAGCGCATTCGGGTGCCCCACTTTAGCGCCGTGCAGCTCGAAGTTGCATCCGCGGTTCTGCAGCGTGAAGCCGCAGCCCTTGGGCACAAGCCCCGTGCCGAATCCTTCGTAGTTGCTGTTGACCATCGACACAGCGTTGCCCTGGCCGTCAATAACCTGGAAACTCACCGTATCGCAACTGAGCTCAGGGCTTCCGTGCTTCGGGTCGATCGCAGCTTTCTTCGGGTCCACCAACGCCGCGCGCTTCTCCGCATAACGTTCACTCAGCAATTCCTCGACTGGCAGCGACGTGTTGTGCTCCATGTCACTCACGAACCACTTGGCATCAGCGAAGGCGAGGCGGAGCGCCTCAATCTGCAGATGAACCTCCCCCGCGCTTCCCTTCGCGGGCAATTTCCCGTCCTTCGTAAGCTGCGACAGAATGTTCAACGATAGCAGCGCAGTGATCCCCTGTCCGTTGGGCGGGATCTCGTGCACGTCCACACCCTGGAACCCCGTGCTAATCGGCGTGACGAACGTCGACCTGTGGTTCTTGAGGTCCTCGAGCGTCATCACGCCTCCCTTCTCCCTCACCATGCTCACAATGGCCTGCGCAATGCGTCCGTCATCGTAGAACGCCTTCTTGCCTTTCACCGCGACTTCTTCCAAGCAGCCAGCCAAGTTCTCGTTCCTGAAGAGCTCCCCAGCTTTCGGGGCCTCTCCGTCCGCATTCAACAGCTCGGCAGCATTGGGCCCACGCAACAATTGGGTCTTGCCACGCTGCCAACTGGCCGCCGTCAACGGACTCACGGGGAACCCTTCTCGAGCCAACTCAATGGCGCGGGCCAGGACCTCCCCGATGCTCAAGGTGCCCCAGGCGTCGACTGCATCCACCCAGCCGGCGACTGTGCCGGGCACCGTGACGGCGTGGCCGTGGC
>JAIKVD010000836.1:0-14582 GCA_024679075.1 Phytophthora uliginosa
CCAGACCCAGTTGGCCCTCGCGACCGCGGCCCCAGGCGAACACCTGGCCGAACTCGTTGAGGGCCAGCGAGTGGCGCTCGCCGGCCGAGAAGTCCATGATCACCTCGTTGCGCAGAGCCTCCACTTGGCGCTGGTGGGTGGGTTGTATTAGTTTTGGTGGGGTTTATTTACTTGTTTCAGAGGACGCACCATTTCGAAGACGTCCTTGTCGGCCACATCGAGGCCGAGCTGCTGCGAGTTGTTGTGGCCCCACACGTAGAGCGCCATGGGGATTGCAGATGGAAGTCTTGAGATTGAGACTGACGTCTTGAGATTGAGACTGACGTCGAGAGGGTCAAGTCGTAAGGGGAATTCTTTCATCTCTAATTGGTTTAGAACGTCTGAGTACGTACCCGGAATCAGATGCGTTGAAGTTGATTAAAAAGTGTTAGAAGTTCTAGCTGCAAGACGAAGGAGAAGAAAGGTACCATCGATTGCACGATAAACTTAATATTTGCCTGAATTTTGGCACTCGACACTTGTCGTGCAGACTGCGATGTCTTTCTTCGACCGTCGATGATGCACGAGCTGGTGTCATTCCATGGTCGGCGATATCCCAGCTCTAGTCAATCGCCACTTGTGAATTCGCGCCCTGTTGCAACTGCAATGATCGACTCGCAGTATCTGACGTCTGTGGTGGCCACCACCTTCGCTGTCCTCTTCTTCATGTGGAAGCTGCTGGCCAAGCCGTCGCCCCACTCCAATGGCCAGGAGCTGTTCCGCCCGACGTCGACGCTGCCGGTCCTCGGCAACACGCTCGACCTGCTCTGGTTCCAGCGGCACCGCCTGCACGACTGGATGACGGAGCAGAGTCTTGCCAGCGGCGGGAAGCCGTGGCTCTTGACGGGTATCGGACAGCGCCCCAGAGTGGTGGTGACCTCCCCTGCCGCTTACGAAGACGTGTTCAAGACGCAGTTCGACGTGTTCGTGCGCGGCCCGGGCGAGACGGTGCTGGAGGTTCTCGGCGAGGGCATCTTCAACGTCGACGGCGACAAGTGGCGCCACCAGCGCCGAGTCACCAGCCACCTCTTCTCCATGCACATGCTCAAGGACTGCATGAACGCCGTGGTCCGGGAGAAGGCCGTCAAGCTGCGGCAAGTCCTGGCCACGTGTGCTGAGCGCGGGCAACCCGTGAGCATGAAGTCGCTGCTCAACAAGTTCACGGCCGACACGTTCACCCGCATCGGCTTCGGAGTCGAGCTCAACGGCCTGGACGACCCAGTGGATGTGGATACGTCGCAACCGCTGGACGCCACACTGCAGGTGGTGCAGGCGCGGCTGCAGAGCCCCGTGTGGATGTGGAAGCTGCGTCGGTTCTTCAACGTCGGCAGTGAACGCGTGATGCGAGAGAATACGCAGCGAGTGCACGACACGGTTCAGGAGATCATGGCAAAGTCATTGGCAGACAAGCAGCGACAGGGAACCACAGAGGAAGTCGCGATGACGGTGGCTTCGAAGCACAAGGACCTCATGACTCTCATGTTGCAGTCCGGCGACTTCACCGACGCCCGCGAGGTTCGCGACGTGTGCGTGAATTTCTACGCCGCTGGGAAGGACACAACCGCCTTCAGCTTGTCGTGGTTCGTCGTCATGATGAATCGACACCCGCACGTGCTGTGCAAAGTGCGCGAGGAGCTACGTCGGGTGGCCCCGGAATTGTTCACGGGTGAAGTGGACACCCCCACGCTGGAGCATCTGCAGCAGTTGACGTACTTGGAGGCGGCGCTGAAGGAGAGTCTGCGGCTCAACTCGCTGGCCGTCTATCGCCTCGCCAACCGAGACACGACGCTGAGTGACGGCACCTTCGTCCCCAAGGACGCACGCGCAGTCTTCTCCATGTACGCATCGGCCCGCCAGCCGAGTGTGTGGGGACCCGACGCTGCCGACTACAAACCGGAGCGGTGGATCGACGCGGAGACGGGCAAGCTCAAGAACATTTCGTCCTTCCAGTTCGTCACGTTCAGCGCCGGCCCGAGGCAATGCATCGGCATGCGCCTCGCGATGATGGAGATGATGACGGTGCTGTCCGTGGTCTTCAGTCGCTTCGACCTCGAGACGGTGGTGGACCCCTTCGACATCACGTACGACTTCTCTTTGGTGCTGCCGGTGAAGGGGCCACTGGCTGTGCGCGTTCGCTCGTTGGCGGCTCACGTGGCGTGAACCATTCGACACGCCACAACTCCATTGATCGAAGTTCGGTCACAATGTTGAGATGAATACGATTGACATGATCAGTTTTTTATAAAAAAAACAGATTTAAAAATGATCTGCTGGTTTATCCACTTGAATGTGTACCATTTGTAGTGCTTGTCGTTGTGATTCTTCTATAGCTTTAGCCCGGAGCCGCTACCTCGTAGCCCCAGCTTGTGTTAGCAACCGTTGGGGGCACGTTGTAGAAGAGCAAATAGCAGAGTTCCAGTCAGGCCTCTATAGTTGCCGGAATTCCCGCAACTATCGATAAGTAAGACAAATCCACGCGTTCGCGAAAGGGTTAAGCTAATCTCGGGTTGAAAGACCTTCTTAAGAAAGGTAAGGTGAGGGAATCAAGAAGGTATAGTAAATGTAGTATAAATGTACTTAAATGATTTGATCACATGTTACTCTCTGCACGGATAATATCCGTACATGATATTACCAATCCTGTTAGTGCCGTCACAAACTGGTCGTCCCACAAGTTGTATTCTTTCTGAGCAACAAGATCCGAGTTGATGCAGCCCGCACCAAATACGCACAAGAGGATACTAAGTACTCAGTGGCTGCCTAAAGTCGTGTCTGGACACCTGAAAGATGACCAGTCATTGAAGGTTTGCCATCAGATCCAATCGACAACAGTTTAGCGCGCCATTTCTCATCTAGTACATTCAAAACACGCTCGCATTTTTGAAAGAGTGTCCCCGCCGTCTTGTTCAAGTACAAGGGCACTGCGATCAGGTGCAGATTTACAAGTCGACCGCATATCGTGTGAAAACACACACGGGTGTCCAAGTAGGAAGTCCCCGACACGCTACACCCAACAACCCGTCAATAGCCGATGAATTCGGTCTAAGCTTGTAGCGCAGACAACGCGGACGTATTCAGCACAGCGAACATCAGAGGCCCCTCTAAGATAGCTGAGTTTCGTCACGTCTTCTGTTGTTAAAGCAAAACGTACTGCACTTCGAAATGAGGATCCGTCGCGAATGTAGCCAATCAATAGCGCAAAGAATTGAGGCGAACGGATTAACACTTTGTACATGTCTTCGGTGGCTCTGGATTCCGCTCAGTGACCTCTAGACCGTACAGGATGCCGTGCCCAGGTTGAAAGCGTGTCCGTAAACTATCGGGCACCGTGGTAATGGTGCAGTATCGATGTGCGAGTGTTTCCCAAGCGAGTTTATGGACAAAGCATCACGGGTAAGACCCCAAATAACGTTGAAAGATGCGAAGGTTGGCTGCTAAGTATATAAATTGGGATGTCATTTCGCGATTTTAAAAAAGGTAAGGTGCGGGAATTCGACCCGAATTCCCAAGTTAAAGAGGCCTGGTTCCAGTCGAATGATGGTACAGTCGTGCACCTCGTTTTCGGCAGGTGGACCATATCTAAGCTTAAAATTGATCAAATCCCAGAAGTAAACTGGGCCCAATACAAAGTGTTTCTGCTTCCAATCCTGATTGAGTATCTCAAATTATAAGGTTTCAGCGGTGCCGAAAACGAGGTGCACGACTGTACTCGACACAGCAGCTGAATCGACCGTATGATTGCAAACAGATGAACACGGTTGTAAACAGCACTTACAGCTAACCCAAGAGTATAGTAAAATTCACAAACGTGTTTGCGAGATCGGCAAAAGGAGGGAACAGCAATTTGCTTGGTATGCGTGACCTTCTTCGGGCATGAGGTGAAGGCGAATCGGTGGTCTTTAAAAAACACCACCGATTTTTCAAAGTGGATATATGAGCTTGGAGTTCAGGTTCAATACTTCCCACCGGGGCGGTGGTTGGCGTACCATTCAAGATGCCACACCCGGATCCCTCACATGTATTGTGCATTAGCTGTAAAAAAAAGACAACAGTAAGCGCCTAAATAACGCGTTGAATGTGAAAAATGGTCCTGGCTTCTTTCGCTAGAAGATGATGTTGTGCCTTATACGTATACTACAATGCTATGTGGTATAAGTTATACCACGCTTCAAAATAGGACTTGAAGTACTTGTAGTTCGGCTGTGCGTGCAGTACTTCGTCCGAGCCTTTGCCTACAAGCCCCAGCTTCCTAAACACGAAAGTCGGTGGCAGTCGATAGTAAAACCAGACCTCCATCTGCAACCGAATGGTGACATCCGCCACACCCGGGATTTTGAACGCTTGTGCTTTGATCTTCGACGGCAATTTCGACGGCAGCTTCGCTGGTACCTTGGTCGGCAACAGTCTCTTCGGCGGTTTCAAGAATATGAGCTCCGCCACAAGCTCAGGCGGCATCTTTTCCAGCATTTTGACGCGTAGCTTCGCCGGGGTCATCTTGTCCTTGCTGCTCTTATGCAAGCCCGTCAATACCGACGGAACCTTCTTGCCCTTGAACAACTTGATTTGTCCTTGCTGCTCTTATGCAAGCCCGTGAATACCGACGGAACCTTCTTGCCCTTGAACAACTTTGATTTTGTCAGCTTGGCAATTGGGCTGGGCAGCTTAATCGTCCGCTCTTCTTGGTCACTGGAATCGGATGCTGAATACGATGAAGAGTCGACCTTAGGCGATGAAGCCTTATATGAAGAGCCGGTAGATTCGATACCACCACTACCCCCCAGCGTCTCTGCTGACGTTACACGCAGGAACCGCTTACCGTCGTCCGCATTCTGATCGGTGGTGAGTGCATGATTCAGCGGCGGAGCGTCGAGTATTGTATGCGGTGACACCTGAACGTTCTTGTCTATTTCGGCGCCATCGCTGCAGTGGAGGAGGCCATTCGCGACCACCAAAGCGATGCTGTGAAACAGTCGCATGGTTACCGCGTGAAAACGGATTTGGTACTGTATTCAGTACAGTAATGTGCGTCAATAAGGAACGTATGGGAACTAATATCCTTGGACACACTATATACAGCTGGCAGGTGCGAACCCTGTATCCCGCAGCAGGTATGGACATAAGCTAGATATCGAGCCGAGTTTGGACCCCTGAAAGCAACCAAGCAACCAGTTCTTGCATCATGACAGAGAACACCGCTTTGCTCCGGCAGCCTCGCGAATTGGGCTATATAGGAGAGTCAGGTGAAGATGCGTACAATGTCGATCTACTAACCGCCATGATGTGGTGTGAGTCTGCGTGGGTTCTGCGGCCACAATAGAGAAGTGCTCCACTCTACGTATCGCTTGTTTTGAACTAAATCAATACACTGCATCTTCTATGTTGTCTTGTTAGAGCGAATAGCCTTCTTGCTTCTATCCATATCATAGGTTCCTTATTGACGCACATTACTGTACCAAATCGTACACAGTAACAGTGTACAGTACTGCGCGTTTGGAAAGACCGCTGGTCTGCGCGAAGATTCCCGTGTGTCACACATATTCCATACGGTGCCGCAGCCTCACACAGTTGTGTGGGGCTTCAACGTGGCCTGGAGAGTACAGAGATTGTGTGTTGGGTGGGTTACGGGCGTTGGACGCCTTTGGATGCCCGTAATATGCTCTGATCGTATCGGGACACATGTAGTGTGGTACTGATATTGTAATAACTACTGTACCGGTATTGTGCGTTTCACCTATTTTTGGCCAAAATAGGTGAAAGCACAATTTTTGGCGGGTGAGTAATTACACCAAGGCAACGCACTTGATATTCCCTCCCAGTTATGATAAGTGATGAGTTCTAGGACCAGATGAGAGCTATATTAGACATTATCAATTTTGACGAAGAGCCTACGTACAGGCTTGAACAGGTTGGCCTGATGTGCGAACACCCGGAGCTTCAATGCCTCGTCGAGACCAGGATAATAGGTGATGGTGTGATTGGTTTGTGGTCATCGCTCACCACGGCACTGAGGATCTCGGCGGAGCACTTGAGATCCGAGATTGTTGCCGGCGCGGGGGTTGGAAGTAATAGGGACCCACTCTTTCAGCTCGTTTTGCGAGACTTTGGCTCGCGCATGTGATTTTTGACCAGTTACCGCTTCTCCTTTTGGGTGAGGTTGCCTGTGCGAAGCGTGGGTGTTTTGGAGGGCATGTTTCCGGCGAGGAATGAATTAGAGATTCTTGAGTGAGAGCCAATCTCGCTCCCTTCTGAATGTGATAATCTGGCAAATATGATAACTGATTAAGCTGGCCTGTTCTCCCGTGATAATCATTTGCGGGAGGGAAGACTGTACATATCGGAAACTGCTACAGAAATCGGGGGATGGCAAAATTGAAAAATCCGATCAGTTATCATGGCATATCAATTGAGAGGGGTTCAGATTTGGGAGGGAAGACTGTAATTCCGGATGAATTAGATTCATAAAAGGGCGACCCACCTTTATTTAACAAGCCGAGCGGAGCCTGGGCTCTTTGGGCAAGTTTTAGCCAAGCTGGTCAGGTGGTGCCTCGCTTCGCTCGGCGGAGTATTTTTGGACACAAACTCACAGAAACATCAATAATAAAGAGCCCTAAAGAAGGTAAAACCAAATGTATAAAACTGGACTCAAATCACACAACTATTTTCGATATTCTTCGTGTACACGTCGTTGTCGACTATCGCCAGGCTTCGTCAATCGAGGCATACTGAGCGTATGTGCGGCTGGTGCGGTGCACTGGAGTGCGAATGGGCGCGCTATGGCGGCGAGCTCCGAGAAGCAGGGCTACGCCTGGAAAGCAAGTTGACGCGGAGGAGGCACCGGAACCGTGCTGTCGGCATATCCCTGAGTCGACTGTATTTGTATATGAAGAACGGAAACATGAGCGGAAACGCCCCAGTGTGTATCAACAAAGGTCTCCAACAAAATTGGCCGGACAGAAAGATAGTAAGTATTACGATGTGGGTAATGTTAGCTGTTCGACGCTAGTGATTGACCTATTTGCTCGTTTCCTTGTAAACTCTACAGGATCATCCGTCGAAGCCCTGCAGACAGCGTCCAGCGTTTGGCGAAGTGCCGGCGAACGCGCTTTGAAGACGTCTTGGTAGTGGAAGGCGCTGAAACATTCAACATGAAACCCTCGTTCGCATTTGGTGCATCCGTACTTCGATTTCTTGGATAGCCCTCGAGACTACACAGATAGCATTTTAGTTTGCCGTTGCTGTGCTCAGTAGAGTTGGGCGTGATGATATGCAGCGATGTATCCGCACCAACGACGTCTTCCAAGACTTCACTCTGTCGCTTTTTCCCGCGGCGAGACTGCTGGCGCCGTGTCGCCTTTTCGTTTTTTGTCAAGCTGTCAGCAATCCTTCTTTTGAACTCGCGCAGCGTCGTGACAGACGTTGAAGTTTTCGTCAACAGCGCGTACGCATTGATCGTAGCTATGTCCAAAAGCCAAGTGAAGAGGGGCATGTCAAGTCGCTTTTCCCTGCGCCTAGTTGGGTTGGTCGAGCGTAGCTGGTCGACCCGATCCACGCCGTTCATGAATCTATTGTACACTGCGATAATTGTAGGCGCCATAAAAGTCTTTCTGTGCAAGACGCGATCATCCGTCCACCGTTGGATCGGATACAAACCGTGGCAACATGCCACCACCTCCTCTGAACTACCGCTAAGTACCCGCGTTGTTGGTGACGCACGTAAGTCGTTGCTGTACAAGATCACTACCTTGCGATCCTTGTACACGATGTATCCTGCTCGATCCGCCAGGTGTAGTGTTGGTTGAAATGCAGGCCGACGGGATTTTGGAAGGCTCTTTTGCGCTTTGTCGTGGGCGGCTTCCATTTTCTTCCAGCCGCGCTCAAGATCAACAGCAGCTACGAGTTCCCACTCACCGCGCTCTGCTTCAGCTATGCGTCTAATTGAATCTTCCACCGCTACCTTATTACATTTGTCAATCAAATTTAGTCGCACAGTTCCGGTCGTGTGCACTTCACCGTCCGTGAACGCGAGGATTGTTTTGGCAAAAGTGTGTCGAGTATAGAAGTTGTCTGAGACCATGAGTCGATACCCACTAGGAGAGCGTAGAACCTTTGATTGGTGTCCTATCATCGCTAGCCACAGCGCAGTCGCTGATTTTTCACTCACAGCAATATCCTCTCGACGCAGCGTATTGTAAAGGGATGTACGTTGCGATGGAAATTGCTCCGTGTAGCGTTGCGCAGGTGTTGTTGGTTGAGATTTGCCCGAGGCGTTGTCCCACAGCGTGTGAACGTAAAGAGAGTCCCAGCCGACGACAGCGTAGAAGCGCACGCCGTATTTGTCGGGCTTGGAAGGCATGTATGTCCGAGCTCTTGAGCGTGCCTTAGTTGGCACTGTCATTTCATCGATGCTGCTCATCCCTTTTGGAACCGCAAACTCAGCGAAACGTTTTTGAAAATGAGCCAGAATTGACCTGCTGTGCCACAATGGATCGCGCAGCTTGTTAAGTGTCAGGTCCTCCGGAGCATGAAGTTGTAGTGCGGATCGAATATTCTGAAACCTTGTTCTTGGCATTGTCTCTTTGAAATCTGTTTGGCCTAAACATCGATTGTCAGACCAGTACTCAGCAATATCACTAAGCGGGCAAATGCTCATTGCAATCTCAAGGCCGATGTACGCGTTGAGCTCGCTTTCAGTGAGTTTGGGTTGTCCTCTCGCCACCAGAGCATTTGATGTCCATGTATGTAGGCTACTCCTAAAGGCGGCCGTGACAAAAAGAGTGAACAGCCCAAATTCGGCATTGTCAGCGTAGGCCTTTTTGACCTTAGCTTCAGCTACTATATGAAGACCACTTTGCATATTCAGTGACTCCATATATGCTTTGCCAAGCCCAGTAGGCGCGAAGACATTCTGCGACGTCGAGCTGGACTCCGCGTCGATGGCGTCTCGATCAGTCTCGACGCAATCGCGATGTCAATCTCCCTGAACCAGCGGTTCAGAGGGAGACGATCTGGGCCGGCCCCAGTGTACGAAGAGGTCTCCATCTTCACGGCGTTGTTCCTGGACGCGTGCGAGGGAGTTGGCACTCGAAGCTTTGCTTCGGCGAGCTCGCGTAATTGGAGGGTCCATTACACGAAACATTAGGTCAAACCATCGGTACTCGAATCACCGGCACTCGAATTGAAAAGGGTCCCCCGACCACCTCGAACGTCACTCCCGCCGGACCTCCACGACCTCCATGTTCTTTAACCCGAGCGGTTGCGGTTTCCTGGTGTCATGACCAGCTACATTGCTGACCGGATTAGCTTGCTCATCCCTTGGTGGATCCCCGCGCCCTTGCAGATCCCCCCCATGCCACCATGAACGCACGGCCAACCTGAGCAATCTCACTGCCGATCGATTGTTATCCACGCCCCAGCCCACCACCGATATTATGCTCTGCGTTTTCTTGTCCATGGTCAGATTCATTGCCAGCTCCGGTGGAACAGGTCTCAGCAACAATTTCAGCATCAATGGTACTGCAATCAAGCCCTGAACGCTGTCCACTTCCTTCACGAGAGTCTCCACTATTACAGTCACGATATGTACTCCCACCAGCTGGGCAGACGTCCCAGCTCGACAACCAGGAAAGGTATCATCACGTCCTACGCCAGCCCTGCAAGAGGAAGCGTGATCACCACACAGTGCCACTCCCTTTTCAGCACTGATTCGCTTTCCAGCAGCGGTATCCCCTTCATCACCCTCTTTATCGACGATGACATCGTCGTTGCCTGCATTCTGACGTTCCTGTTCACCGATACTGCGCGCAAGACTACTCCGAGATAGGACGGAGAGGCCATTCACAGGCAGCACTCTCACCATTTAACCATCTGTTTGGATCAACTTGTTGCTCTGTTTTTGGTAGTAGGTAACGAGAGCTTGCTCCCCACGGAAGAAGCCAGTGCCTTCTTGGCCGTCTGGGTTGCAGCCCGGTTTGACGTATCGGTAGCTGGTATCTAGACTGCGCAGAGGCGGAGTCTTAAAACTCCACCCGTTGCAATGGAGAGAACGCCATATTTCCTTGAACAATACGCTGTCCTTAGTGAGGAATAAAAAAGTGCTGTTAGGTATTTGTTGCGAGAAAGGCAGTAGGCTAGGTTACGTACCGCGAGCTGTAGGCATTTTAGTTGTGTTTGCTGGGCCGTCACGGCATTCGCCGGCTTTGGCGTCGCTTGCCGGGACCGGAAGTGAGCAGCGCTTCTGTCGGCGCGGCATCTTCTGTATCTGTGTTTTCTGGAAATGTGAGGCGGGGTAGAGCTTGGCCTTGGAACTGCCCATACAAAAAATCGAATTGTGAGCTCGTTCAAAACAGATATTGTGTGTTCGATTACAAACTGGATTGGGCGATTGGTCAATCGGCCCGGCCAAATCGCTCCGCAAATCGCCCCGGCCAATTGCGTTGACTATAGTCTCCGAATTAAGTACGAAATAAGCTTGACACTACGCCATATGTTTTGGGGACGGACGATTGGGCAAGTAACTTAACTTTGTTTATGAGCGATCTCGGAACCGCACCTACTCGGCAAATTTGGCCGGAACTCACAATATGAGGGGTTATTTAGGATAAGAAACTCGGGTGTCTCGCCTGACACGAGGCGTGTCACTCAGACTCTGAAATATATAGAGAAGATACACCACGTGACATGGTCTACGTCTACCATTGCTGGAAGTCTTGCTGGTTATGTCCTGTCTCTGGCCCTTGGAGTAATACCCTGCCAAATGGTATACCCTCGCACACTTCGAGGGTCAACTATTAGAATAGTATACCGTATGCTATTTGGCAGACCCCGTTATTTGCTAACTTCTTCGATTTGTATAGTATACACAGTCACTGCGTCCGCGAAAGGGTTAAAAGAATACCGATTTTACAAAGTAAGGTCTTCTGTTGGGCAGGGATGCCGAAAAATAAGTATATCGATCAGTATTATTTTACGGGGGGGGAACGGTAATTGATTTTCGCATTTTGTTGAGAAGATACAGTAATTTATCTGACCCAAGAGTATATTTCCGTAATTTACTGGAGCACCAGGTGTATAGCCAACGTCTACAGACAACGACGGTGAAATCCGCCACACTATGAAAACACGCCACAACCAGTTGAAGTTCAGAAATCAAGATAAATAGTTTTAGCCAATGAAAAGTTAGTGTGTTGATTGGTTCCTACGACATGCCCTAGTATTGCTCAAAGACCACAAGTCACTTTCGAAATGGCCCCGCAACGTTCGTACTCGATTCGAACAAAGCGGGAGGCTATCGCAACGGATGATGCCATAGGTAATTGCAAAGCCGCATCAGAGAAGCTAGGGGTTCCGCGTCGCACACTACGCGACTCGCTCGACAACAAGGTGAATATCGATGAGTTTTCCGGACCACAAACAAGCAAGACGCTAAAGGGGTAAGGCGCTAAATCAATCATGCCTTTTGCACACGACATGGTGACGTTCATGAAGGATGCCAGGCGGGAAGAAAAGGTATGCTTTCAATTTAACGAATACGCACAATATTTCGCGCTTCTAACTGATTTTAATGAGTATAAATTATTTGTGTACATGTTTGATGATCCAGTATCTGGAAATGGTGCAACCCCGCTAGCTGCGACAGTATCTAGCGAACAAGAAGAGCCCGGAGAATGGGCTTTCTGCCTTGATGAGGCTGCTTCAGCGCTTCGCAGCTCGGTAACTTGTTATCTTAATACTCTCACATCTTATTCTTGCTCACATATACATTTTTTAATCATGGTTTTACAGTTCAAAAACCCCAATACGCCAAAACAATGAAGCGGACATGCGTGAAACTCACTGGCAATTTGCTGTGCAGTTCTGGGATGAATATGGAGCGTTTCCGCTAAATGCAATTTACAACGTCGACGAGACAGCAGTGTATTACGATATGCCACCTCACAAAATCTGGGTGTTGAAAGGACGGCAAGGTTCAGCGAAGTCAAGCGCACACAAAAACATTCGGGCCGAATGACAGCAGTTATTACTGCTCGAGCTGACGGTTAGTTCTTTTTATTGTATTAACGCTTGCATGTTTCTAACTATAATATATGTGTCGAGGGGCATTTGTGCACAGTGCAGGAGAATGGATGGATGGATTCTACTGTGTGGTCATTCAACGTACGTGAGTTGTTCCGATACGAAGTGGAAGCGCCGTCCGTTGTCCTGCTTGACAACTTCGACGCCCACGTGTCTGAGGAGGGCATCGATGTTGTTGCAGAGTCAACATCTGCACTTGTATGCCAACTACCCGCCAATAGCACCGCAGTCTGCCAGCCCCTGGATGTTGGGGTAATGAGCCCCTTGAAAAAGAAGATCACTAAAAAGTGGCTGGCGGACATCAGTGTACCGGAAGAGGAGAGCGTGGCAACGGCGGTAGAGGACGAGAGCGCGGTGGAAGCGTGCCTCAAGTGCGGACTTATGGAGCTTTGTGTGTGCTGGGAAGAGTGCGTGTGTTGGGAGGAGTCCGTCTGCTGTGGAGACGCGTGTTTGTGTTATGAAGAATGCGTGTGCCTGAAATTATGCGAGACCTGGGTACTCGAAGCGACCCTTGCCCAAACTTAGCAGGAGAAGAGCAACAATCAGTGCGCGGGCGGGTCGCGACGAATCAGGCGGCGGAGAAGCGCGAACGATTGAGGCGTGGGAAGAGCTGTCGGATGATGTCATTGTGAAGAGCTTTCAGAAAGCTATCCCGATGTACCCAACTGTATACGTGTAACGTCGTTTGCATATAGAATTGATTTTATGCATTTCGAATGGTTTACCGTTTTGGTTTTGTGCCTGACTTAGCGTTATTGGTCAATAAAAAGCCTAGTCGGATTTGCCTGTCGTCACCGTCGTTGTCTGTAATGTGCTGGAGAGGCTGTTCAGCTCGGCGCGTTCGGTGCTCTGGCACGAGGGTCACCGGCTCTCACAGATGACACTCGAGATGCTTCTGTTCTTGAAGAAAAACACCAAGTATTGGGATGTAGGTGTGGGTATTGCATGCCGTGGCTCATCAATCAGTGTGAATAATCACTTATTTGGTGTCGAGGTGAACAATCGATACTTATACTGGGATAGGGAGCGACGTAGTGCTGATAGCACAGCCCAAACAGGATTAATTGTCGTGCTGTCCGTTTGTTTGTCCGCAGTCAACCGGGGCAGACTGATGACATGTGACTGACAATACAGTACGGTCAGTAGGCATAGATATATGTATTTGCAAGTGAAGTCGTTTGACGTCGTAACCAAACATTGACATTCGCAGATGCTGCGGCAGCGAAGCAGGCGCAGGAGATGCCTATAACGGGGTAAGAAGTACCGTCACTAGCGTACACTATGGTTGCAAGAGGAAGCTCGCAATAGTAGAACCAAGTGATAGGTTTTGGGAAAATTTAACTCAGTTTGTTTATGGGACGGGGGCGGAGGCCTCCCGTCCTCTTGTAAACCACTCAAATCTAAGTCGATGCTTGATTGGCTGAAATGGGTCTGGCTCCCCACTTTCACCCAATCAGGTAATGACAACAGGACACACGCTAGCCGTGTGCCTGTACCTACTTTTGTGTATGTAGCCATGTGGCTTCTACCTACTTATGTAACTCTGTCTACCTACTTGTGTAACCGTAACCACCCCGTTACATCACCCCCCTCTCAAAGTTGCACTCGCCCAACGTGAGTGCCGTCGCAAGCGGGAAAGTGATTGAAGCGGCGAACTGGACAACGGTTGCACGCAGCAACCGCGCTGCGTGCTCATTCTGCAATCCACGATGTCGTCGACAAGCGAGTCCTGTGGCGGGGCCGCCGGGCCTTCGGCGTACCACGTCATGGAGAAGGACCTCAAGCCGTGGGGGCTGTACAGCCTCAACGGCGCCGAAGAACCCGAGAGCCTCGACGTCATGAAGGAGTACTTCACGCGCTATCGGCAGATCCGGGGGAAGAAGACGAACCACGCCTACACGCAGGACGCGCTGCAGCGCTCGTGGTGTGCCTTCATTCGCCGCTGGAACGCCGCCCGACGTGAAGAGCTGTCCTTCACGTCGTGGCTCTAAGACCGTGAAGCTGCGAGAAGCACTCGCGCTATTGGGGACCTCCGCACGCGCATCTGCGAGATGGCTGAGCACGAGTGGCGAATGTGCTACGTGCACTTGGTGGAGGGCTGCCCAAGGTGCGGAGATCGTCAGCGGCCGACGCGCGAATAGTGGGAGCGCCAGCTGATGTCGTGGCCGCTGAGTGATGACGAACGACGTTGGATTGGGCGCGTCGAGCGGACTCGCAGTGATGTAGCTGCTGCGGCAAGTCGTGGTGGTGGTCGTCGTGACACGCGAGGAGAGGCTCGTCCTCGCAGTCGCTCGCGCAGTCGTTCGCGAAGTCGGGGTCATGTGTAATGGTGTCGCAGTCGGTCGCGCTCGCCAGCGGGAGCGTGGCCTCGTAGTCGCTCACGAGATCGGGGACGTCTTCAAGAAGCCGGCTACGTGGCTCCCACGTATCCTCAACCGGCTAGTGTCCAAGCCAACGCACCCGGTAATGCT
>JAIKVD010000837.1:0-14566 GCA_024679075.1 Phytophthora uliginosa
GACGATTTACACTTCCAGGCACTTGGTCACGGCGCTGCTTGAGCCCTTTGCGAATCCACGGTACTCACTTGCGTCTTTCGGGGCAAATCGAACTCTGTTTGAATCTTTACACATGCAAACGGAGGCCTACCGACGCCAGAGCGCCCCTCCGCACTAATAGCTACAAACTTACTGCACTGAGACGATGAACAGCCAGTATTCCCATCCCCGGATTGGCTAAAATCTTGGGTTCAACTTGGTGTCTGGCACGTAAGCCGTGACTTGAGCAGATCCGGGTCGCTCATTGGCTCGTAGATGTGAGGTCATCGAATATTCGCTGAGGTGCCTAAGATGATTTGCACCCACCGCAACCAGCTCCAAACGGCATTCCACGCGAGCGGTCGCCTTCGCCGAAGATCGCAATGAGATCCAGAATACTCGCGGGCACACCCAGCGACATACCTGACACGCCAGCGTCACCTCGTAGACCATGGTCACACCATACACTGAGAATCTGAAAGAACTTCCCAGGTGACTCCGAAATCTGCGACAGCCAGCCAGACTGTACCATATGATTTGGCACTATCCTGGGGTCTGCCGTCATAGCCTGGAGTCATCTTCAACTGCCCGAGTCCCAGAACCTATGCCGGGATCCGAGAAACCAGACTGGGTCCGAGGGTCGTAACTGGGATCGGTCATCACATGCTCAGAGGCTTCTCCATGCGGCGCACCCCAGAACATTCATGGTTCCCATCAAAGTGTCCAGCGCGAGCGAAAAACAACGTTCGCAACGGGTCTCAGGACTGGGATCCAGGAGTGATAGCTAATGACCACCACACTTGTACCTTGCAAGGCAGACCAGTTCCGGGGATGGCACATCACCGCGGTATCGTTCACATCCGGGGGTGGGCAACAGGTCGCAGACATCCGACTGTGGGTTGCAGCGGAGAATTTTAGCCAACCATATCACAACAGTCCCTTGTTCTGTTGCACCGGATCAACTTCATGAGGCCGGATACAAGCTTCCATGAACTCTGCAACATCTTTGGTTTTGGCAATAGCCATTCCGTATTCGTAGATCAGCAGCTGAATTGTTTCTCCACGCTTGGAAGTGATCCATCGGTTCCAGGATTGTTCAGTCTTGGTACTGTCGACGAGATGTCCACCTAGCTTGAACTGCATGACCTTGCGCCGTACTGTCATCGTGGGCGGGTTCAAGTTCCGTCCTGCTTCACCGCCAGACCTTCCACTCGATCGCCAAACTTGTCCCATAACTTTTGTATGGTCTCGGTGAACGTAGTACCATTCACAGCGAAATCGTCAAGTACAGCTGCAGATGTTCCACGTTGAGAGACCGCATTCTTGTCAAGCGGTTGTACGATCATCTGGAGCCGTTGTTGAGGGGGTGATGGTGTTGGTCCTAAGGAGCTTCGAGATCTCTGGTGAGAGACGCGAGCTGGAGGAGACGCTGCTGTTGATGGCGGTGTACGTCGGCGCTGAGGGTACGGAGACACGCGCGCTCTGGGGTTAATGGGAGGCGGCGTTCCATGTCTCTTGAGAGCTGCTGATTTGCGGCGACACAGAGGGAGGTGGGAGTTGCTCTGATGGCCTCCCTTGATCCATGGTCTACGACACACAGCTGGAGGAACACTGCCATCGCCAACTTCGTCGGCTCCGAGTGGTTTCCTTGCCCGTATATAGTGTGGTGCACCTCATTAAACACTCGGAAAATTAATATTTGATATGGTTTGCAAGTCGGCGCGATTGCCCGTCGGTTGATTCAACCAATCGCGCAAGGAAATTTCAAGTAGAAGATCGTATATTTCTTGAGAAGTATTGGTGTTGTGCCAATTTTCCTCCCAGCGTATTGTCCGTTTTTTAACCCGATAGAATTTTTGTTTGGGTACGTGACGAAATCATTCCAGTGGCACTACGTTGAAGACAGCGGACGTGATCTCCTCCCCTTTACTGTGGAAACGTTTCAGCGATACTAAAAGTTCAACATGGCGAGAATATTTGAGCACTACGGATGGAAACTACAAGGCGATTTTGACCCCACATGCCCAATGACAAAGGAAAATCGTCAGAGCCCAAGTATGCGAACTGATGCATTAAGTGTGAACGATGATGAAGAAATCCTAGGTTTTACGGAGCGACGAATTTCATTGTAGTTCAGCTGAACTAACCAAATTTACTTCTTTCAATGTTAAACGAACTTTGCGTTGACTATTCCTGATGCTCATGATCTGCAACGTTTTTGAGCTGTTCAAGACGATCGGGGACGCTATCAGCTGGTGGTGGAGGCATATCCGCTAGGACCGCTTCAATAAATGCTTTTCAATTCGAGCAAACGTTGTTCTTGACACTCCAGTCGTTGCTGCAGCGCATTCAAGTCCTGACGAAATTGGTTGTTGTCCGCGAGGGACGCGTTGACACACTCAAGGGTCATTTCTGCCGAACGACTGATGTTTACTAGCCTTGCTTCAACTTGTGAATTTGCTGGCTTGAGCAACTGGGCCACATAGACCGGAGGTGAATCCAACATAACTGTATCCCATGTAGATCTATCAAGATTTCGTGTGATGGCGTTCGCCCACATGCGCCACACGACGCCGCTGGCTTTAAATGTGGCTCCCCACGTGTCTTGTAGCTGAGCGACGACGTCGCGAACAGAGCGGGGTGCCTATGAATGGACGTACCATCCATGATCCAGACGGAGTTGGACCCGGGGTATTGCCGCACACATCCTTTCGTTGAGTAGGCAAAGCCTTTGCAACACTTAGAATATCGACTCTATCAAATGCGCCTTCAGTGTCGTAGTAGTCCAACAATCCGATCACATCGATGAACGCCAGTATTGACACCCGCAGCTTGCGTTGAAAATCTCCCCGAATAGCAATATTCGTTCCATTGAGAGAGTAACCCCGTTTTCTAACCATACCTCGATTGTCAAAGGAAACCTCGTCGAGGAAGACTAAGTTCCGGTGGCACCAATCCATGTGGCTCAATTCTTCAATGAACCGAAACCCGTCACGCTCCTTGATTTGCATGGCACGTCGCTCCAGCACTTTTCGGGTCAATCCACAGTCGTGGATAATACGCCATACTGAAGACTTGCGACACTATGAGCACGCCTGAACGCGTCCTGGGCCTCATCCAAGTATGCCAGCGGTCGTTCCGCAAAGAACTCACATAACCATATTCTGTGTGCATCATTGAATTTGCGTGCTGTCGTTGTCTGCGCACGCTCAAACGTTCCGATCTCCTCGTAGACTTGTATCCAGTTGGATATTGTTCTGGCGGTTTTGTGATACACGTGTGCTAGCTCTTTTCTGGAATACCTAAGGCAATAAAAACCGTAAAGACAGTGATAAACGGTATTCGGCTGCGCATGCTGTCTTGTGACAGCTGCCTCCATATTGTCACCAAGCCGGATCTACAAGACAAAAGATAGCATTATCAGAGAAACAGAAATATCAGTAAAAATCTCCATAAAGGTTTATCATTACTACAATTTCGACGGATAAGCATACTCACACAGGTGCTATGTCAGCCTAGCAGCTCCAGGCACACGTGGGTCAGCTCGTTTTTTTGCGCTCGGTCTCACCACCGTCTCTGCCTTGCCTGAGCGTGACCACTTGGACGAATGGAGCTCTTTGTCGTCTGTCAACGGATCACCGCCTCAGGTACCTCGCGACAATCACCACGACCACGTCGACCTCGCTGTTGGGGAACACAACATCACTTCGCCGGATGGGATCTTGACCGACTTGATGCCCTCCACCGTCGCCAAGCTCTGCTGGTTCTTGGTCTTGACGGTCTGCCTGTTGCTATTGACCTTGCTCACCAGAGGAACCTGCGCACTTAGCACTACAGGAGCTAGGTGCCGACGCAAGGCTACTGGCACAAGAAAAGCAGCAAATATGACGTCGAGCGACGCCGATACGGTTGACCGAACGCGTGACGAAGATATTGCATATGCAAACGGCTATGCTGAAGTAGAGTGCGGAGCAGATACTAGCGTAGAGAGCATTGGACAGGCTACGAGTGCAGTAGCTACACCGGATATGATATATTCAATTGTTGCGACTTCGTCTGGAAGCGGAGGTGAGGACCGTGTTACTGTCGGCGCGGAGATGAAAACAAAGACGTTTGCATCGTGGGAAGCGTTTTTCGCGTACCGAGGCGCAGACATTCCAGGTACTCGCACATTAGCCTCTCAAAAGTATTTGCACCTACTAATGCTGTTATTGTTGACGTTCTTGTAGAAGTTCCGTGTACGCTCCAACAAAACCGCAGCAGCACGAAACAAAGCAATTAAACGCGGCATATCTTCCGCTCGTCCTATCCCTTTAGAATGGAAATTTTACGCCGAAACATTCGAGTGTACGCATGCTGGAGTCTACAGAGGTCAAGGAAGCGGAAAGTGCGCTCGGTGGGAGTCATGAGCGTTGGGCTGCAAGGCACAGAAGCGTTCTAACCCAAAGAAGAGCGTTGCGAACTCTTTCTTCGGTTGGTGGCACGAAGATTGATCGACTTCTAATCGTTTTTTTGTTGTGTTTCAGATTAACTTATGTGTTCGCTACTGTGATGCCAGCAGCGCGTCCATACTGTGCGTGACGAAGAGGACACTTGTACACAACCACGCGCTTAGTCTTCAGACCTTACCGCACTACCCGTCAACGCGATTGGCTATACCGGAGGACGTTGTGGAGGCGGTAAACGTCCTCCAGTGTGTTGGCGTAAAGAGCAAAAACCTTGTCAAGTATATCAGGGAGAATTCAAACTGCAAAGTTGTTGGACGTGACGTGTACAATTTAGTGGTAAGCCTGAAAGCACGGGAAGTTAGGTCAAAGACTGTTGCGGAGAGGTTGCACAAATTGATGAAGGAGTTTTCGGAAGAGCCGGGCAACATCGGGCGCATATTCGTGAGCCCTATAAACGAACAGGTAAGACGCTCACTTGTTCAATTAACGCTACTTCGTTTGGGGTGCTAACATATTGGCCGATAGGTAATTGCAACTTGTGTCACCTTACAGACTCGCGCAATGCGCGAGATGTTTACTCGATTTCCTGAAGTACCCCACTCATGGAACTAACGTCTCCAAGTATAAAGTTTTCTCGTTCATGGCGCACGACGACTTTGGGCACCGACAATACGTGCAGCATGCTGTCGTTCAGAACGAGCGATACGAAACTTTGCTGACAGCTATCGATACTCTCAAAAAGCACAATCCAGATTGGCGAAAGTTCGAAGTGTGGTGATTGATAAAGACTTCACAGAGATGAGCGTTTTGAAGGCCGCATTTCCTGAAGCGACAATTCTCTTGTGCCAGTTTCACGTTATCAAATATCTATCCGAAGAGATTGCGAGTTCGGAGTACGGATTCAATGGGTGGCAGAAGGAGCAACTCCGTGCTGTGATTCATTTGCTGGTATACGCAAGTACGTAGCGTGTCTACCGCAGGCACCTAACTTACATGAAACACCTTATCAACTTGAAAACGAACACACGTGAACGCACAGATGAAACAGCTGAGACTTTATTGCGTGATGAATCGGGATCGGTCGGCGAATTTTACGAGTCTCATGCGGAACCTTCTTCTCCGCGTACGGTGCATCCATTTGAGACGTACTTCCCGAACAATTAGGATAACTGCACCGCGATGTGGTGAACCTACGAGTGTCAGGCTGTGGTCACGCTTGGAAATGACACGAATAATCGGCTTGAATCGGCTTGGAAGAACTTGAAAGGCATCGTCGATTCTTTCATGCAAGTGGGCGAGTGTGTGGCAGCAATGATGCGTTATCAGACTCAGGTGGAAGAGGATTTTATATCTTGCATTTTTAATCTGATCGTCGTTCAGTACACTATAACTTGGAAATGAGCCATGTTGCTAATTTAGTGGGTGAACATGCTTGCAGATTGATTCAGAAGCAATATGAATTTGCTTTATCCCGAGCTGCGTACAGGTATACGGTGGATTGCCTGGCGTTTTCGTTATCACAAACGATACCGATGAAGAAGATTTTCTTGATGAGCCTGCGGCGGAGTACACTGTGGATCACAATACGTGGACCTGTTCATGCAAGTTCATGGCAACTCATTTGCTGCTGTGCCGACACTTATTTTATCTAGGAGGCAATTGAAAATGGAAACGTTGATCCCAACACAGTTTTTGATTACTCGGTAGCTACTATCTACGCTTCGATCCCCGTGCGAACTTCCTGCCACAAGTGATAACCCGTTCCGTGTTTCTCGTCTTATTACCAGTCGAGCTACACCTTGAGATATCAACAGAAAATACCTCGAAGTAAAAGCAGCGACAGAATTTATCTGTAGTGCAGTTAGTGAGTTTAGTATGGTGGAGTACAGATCAGCTATGCGAGTTCTAGAAAGACTGGACGAGGCTCTCCGGAATCGACATGTGGAAACCATTGAGAGAGGATTAGAATCGTTGTTCAGTGATGAGTTTGTCCCGCGGTGGCTCCTCGCACTCCACAGTCATCACATCATTTGACAACTGCGCTTTCGCCCCCGGTGTCCTCACCAGTGGCATCTCCTGCTTCGCTTCCGTCGCCGCCTACCTCAAGCGTATTCTGGACACCAGTGGTTATAGTGGTCAAAATCTTGTTGCAAGCAACCAGCAGCAGCTGGGAGCAGGTTCTGCCGACAGTAGCCTGGTGCAACTTATAATTGAGCAAGTGAGCCGTAGAGTATGACACGGAACACGGTGGAACGAGGTGTGAATATTTCGGACGTCAGTGCGTGGTTGGTTATCGCCGCCCACATCCTTCCGTGGTCCAAGCCCTGTTGCTCAGACCATTCAACACCGCTCCTGGCGTCCGGGCCATCCGTGCTAATTCATTTGCCGTTCTGTTGAACTCTCTGGGTTGAGAGCACCATCTCTGTACCCAAATGGCGTCCGCCATCCGACGAGCTTTTCAGTATGTGCCGGACAAATACTTCACTCGTCGCGGAGTTCGTGTCTCGTACTGCCGGACGGCGTCGTTATTGTCTCCGACAACTTGGACCGGCCTCCAACCGTGACGGAGATCCGATGGAGTGGAGTGTATGTGATAGGTGATTCAGTTGTGTTGAACATATCGTTTTCATAATTTGGAACTGATTGAATCTTAAAAATAATAATGACATATGCAATGGAGCCGTTCGCAAGATGCAGTGCTGTACATGCATTTTTTTAGCATGGCACCGCTGTCTTGAGTGAATCCCATCAATCGAATTTGTGTAAGCCTTCGTCATGGGCTGCTTTGTGTGGTATTGCAGGATACGATTGACTGGGATCAACAGGTCGTTGATGTCGGCATCAACGACCTGTTGATCCCGAGGTGTTCCCAGATTGACAGATCCTGACTACGCGACATGTGAGGTTGGGTATGGGACGGATCCTGCGGGCCATCCCGTAGGCGAGAATTAGGGGACGGATCCTAGGAGCTGTCCCGTAGGCAGAGGGTAAGGTATCGGATCGGGTCAGTTTAGTGCCGATCCCACTCGAAGGGATTGCTGGAAGGTATAGGATCCATAGTTAGATCAAGATGTAGGACGAATGTGAGGCTCATGAGAGTCCAAGGGAAAGAGGATAGGCTAACACTTAAATCAGAACCGAATTTGCACTGGAAGACTTACTTGGCTATAGTATAGGGGATTTGTATTGACCCCATACATAGACCAAGTGAATTTCTTGGCGATCTTCCTGCACACGTGGCAGCCCCTGGATAGCTTGGCCAGGTAGCGCGCGTCCTTTGGTCTCTCAACCCCCTCTCAAGATCCCGCTATTGGAAGCGGCAAGCAACGTAAAGGAACAAGGACAACCCCGCAAGGGAACATGGAACCCCCCAAGAAGAATCAACTCCGGATCCCACATTTCTATTGTGGATCCACAAGGCCTGCTCAAGAAGCTCAAGGCCGAACCTACTCGGATCCCGTGCGCAGGAATACCCGCGCGGATCCACCCCCTCTCTGAAGTCCCCACAAGGACGTCCTACGCGCACCAAGTGCGCATCTTGTGTCAACGAGAGAGTTGTACCAGCTCGCCGACGGGTACACAATGTGAACGACTCAGCATCTACACGGCCGTCGGAGTACCCCCTCCGTTAGTCGATGTCTGGGCGCAGTGCGTGTGAGTCGGGATCCCTAGAATTCTAGCGAATCTGCTCAACCACATTTGCGCAGCTACGCCTTAATATGCTGCAGAACGCACGGTTCACTTAACAGCAATCGTTTTTTTAAGGATTCTAATAAACGATTCTGACCATGCTGCGAGCCTCTTTCCAAAATTTGAATGTTGCTTGTGTCCGGATGAGTCAACATTCTGTAATTTTCAAAAACGTTTAGAGAGTAGCTGTGACGTCAAAGTATTCAAATCTGAACGAGAGCTTTGTCCAAATAAAGAATTGATTACTTTTTGGCACCTACTTATTACATAAAAAGAGCACCCGATAAAAGTCGGTTCCCATTTTGTCGACTTATAAGTCAGTAAAAAAAGGTGGTCAGGCATCTATTTTTCTGAAGGGGAGCTGACTTTTTGGGGCGGCAACAAAGTTGAAGTGTCGGTCAAGATGACAGCCATGGCGCAGCGCGAGATAGGGACGCAGATGACGACGCTATGGACGTTTGCGGTGACATGACGAGCTCGGCAGAGGTTCTGGAGACTGTGTGTGGGGTTGATGTGAACATGGAGGCCTCTGCAAACAGCGCAGATGGCTTTAATCAGCCCCAGTGCATGTCCTCAGCGCTAATAAACTCTATGGATGAGGAGATGCTTATTGAAGCTGGCGAAGACATTGAAGACAACGAAGTACTTGCGGTGTACTTGTTATTCATTCTGCTACGCGAGCAGCTTGCATCGTTCTTGGAACAACACTGTCAGCAGCAGTGCCGTGTGCGTAGGGAGCAGGAACAACGAATCAAAGTTCTTTATAGCGTTGTTCAGATAAAAAAGTAATGACTTTTCGCGCTGACGACTCATGAAGCGAGAGAGAAAAAGTTGGCGGAAGACGTCGTCTCGTTATCCAAAGACACGAAAGTTGACATGACGACTTATTTACCGGAACCTATTAAACGCATGAATATGCTTCGACAGAGGGATTCCTTTTTGAGGAGCATTGCGCACTCTATCATCGGGCGAAGCGAAACGCGGGGTGCTGGTGCATTTGTAATGTTTTTGGTGATGACTGAAGGAGCGGCGGGGCATTTAAAAAAAGAATAATTTTAGGAAGTGATGACCCACCATAGATTTAGGGACATGGTAGAATGACAAGTGAATTCCAGGCTACGCTAAAATAGCGCGAAACGCGAATCTCTCGCCTCTAGACGAAAGTGTCAGCATAAATGTTCTAGAATACAAGAAATACTGATTACTGGGGTCGCACGAATACATTATTTATGTAATTTTACTGACTAACTTTTTTTTATTTACTGATGTCGCAGATGTGTTTTAGGTATGCACTCTATTCACTAACTCAACTCATGGTAGAGTGCGCCCACCCGCAGAACTTAAACCAAATGCAGGTAATAATATACTATAGTCCCAAATCAGTTCTATATATATTTAAAAGGAAGGGACGTGCCACTGGCGCGTCCCTTCGCGACGCCACGCGAACACATTAATCCGATGCCTGCTGTATAGCAGCATACCTTACGGTCTGGGTTTGGTAGTAGTGAGAATTCTGGATTAGTAGTGAAACTACTACTACTACTATTCGACTATGAGCCAATAGGACTACTACTACTATAGTAGATCGGCTTTGGCGGTAGTAGTATCACTACTAATATCACTACTAATATCACTACTAATATCACTACTAATGTACCCTTGTCGGCGTCTACCGTAGCTTTCCCTGCACCATATCGCGATCGAAGCGGCTTAGGCGGTGCTGATGAACTTGGATAGCCATGTCGTGTTCCTTATGGCTGGATGTCAAACGGGTCTTGGCATTTGATGCGTTGCCGACGCAGCAAAGTGACTCTTTCAAAATCTTCGACTTCACGCACAGCAGACAAATGAGACGGCGTCAAACAAAAGAATACTAATGAACCTAAGTACGAATCGCGATTTAAGCACACCATTAAAAAGAGGGGTGTCACCTCATTCTAATGAACCCACGTGCGTTTTACAGAAGTCGTAACCGACAAAGTTATGGTCCCTTGAAAAAAATATCTCCCTTCTCAGACCAAAAACTCGATTTTGTTTTTGGTTGACTAACGGTAAAATTATGATGCGCTCCCAATGGAACCATCCAGAACTCATAATTCGAAGTGGAACGTCCTCAAAACGCCTTGCTTCAATTTAGTGACATCCATTGTCCATGAGTATCATTTTGATTTGCTCACGAAACATCCACCCCATCTAACGTAATTCGAGCTTTGTTTGTTGGTCAGTCCGTCGGTAGGGGTACCTGCGTTACAGACTCGACCTCCCCTGTCGCATATCATGCGCAGCACCCGGCCACACATTACTCACCCACGCTACCGCATCACACCATCCTTCGGACTGGCTTATAGTATAGTAATATTACAAAAATAGCCGTGCGTGACAAGTATGACTAGCCTTGATGAGGCCCGCACAAAACCGGAACGCCGCCGAGCGCAGCGACGGCGGCACCCGATTCGCTGTCTTGGACGCCGAAGGCGGCCCCATTGGCCAAAAAGCTGCCGAGCGCAGCGAAGGCGGCCTACGTCGATATTGCGGGATCGCAGGGCCCGTCCAACTTTACTATTATTATGACAACATGGCGAGTTGTGCAGCGATCCCGCAAGGCGAGCGGAACGGGGGCGTGATATCCCCCCGCCGCGCAGCAGTGGCGCTCGGCCTTAATAAAAACACTAACTTATATAATAATATCACCGCCCGCGAAGCGGACGGCGCTCGGCTAGTTAGTATCAAATTGAACAATCCAAGGTCTGTGGGGCACACCGTAGCTACCATCCGGCTTCAGACTGTAGTGGTCTGTGCGTTGTCTGTCTTCCGCTTTTTCGTAGCTGCGGCCACTTCGTTCGTGGTTGAGGCACGACGATCGCTATTCTCCTTCGCAGCCTTGGCAGTGCTCTCTGCAAGCTTGCTTAGCAGCTTTATTGCTGCATGGTGCTCGCTACGAGCTTGCGTAGCAGCTTTAGGGTGGAGGGAGGGCTCATGTCTTCTAAGAAATTGGTTAGCATGCGGCCCACTTTGACACTCTCCGTCAAGATGCCATCCACTTTGCGCCGAAAGATGCCGTCTCAATCTTTGCCGTCGCCGGCGCTAGACGGATATCCACTGATTGTGAATCCTCACGAGGAGCACTGCAGGAGGCAGAACATGACAACGTGCAGGCGTAGGAGACAGCGCGCTGGCGGGCAGGCTTTCGGTAGTGGAGGCACGCGCAACGACTGACAGTGTGGGCGACGGCGAGGGTGGGTTGGCTTGCACGGCTAACTGGACTGGTGTCGCGCTAGCTCGCTTTAGTGACCATTCGGTTTCTTTAACACAAAAAGGCCGAGGTCTCAATAATTCACATAGGTGCGAATTTGGTTGGCCTAACTTTGAACGCGATTATCTCGATAACTCTAATAGCATATTAGTATCATTTGGTTCTGGGCCGTCTCAAATGTATGTGTACTTCTAGCACTTGTATGTGGAAGACTTCTCTAACCGCTGTATCAAATTCCACTCTGGGTTGGTCATGTTCTTAGGTGGATTGTGAACGATGCGATCCGGAATACCGCTCGTGGTCCCTCGTTCTTCCTCAACCTCCCCTTGCACGAGATCAATCACTGTGGCGTCACTCGAACACGATATACCGGATGTGCTGCTTGGTGTGAGCTCCTGGGACTCGCTGTCAGTATTGAAAAACCTGCTGACTACTGTAATGGGTATACTTAGACCCAATACTTTAGCTTACACGTGAGCGCACATATATGAAGAAGCGTAGGTGTATTTAACTTAGGTTAAGTATACTTAGGTAGGAGGTGAACCGAATCTGTAGCCCCGCTACACCATCCCCCGTTTGGACTTGATGTGCCGGTCTCGACACATCAATCCGATAATTACTTCGGGGAGAAATCGTGCTCTTTCGAAATGAGCACACCAACGATGCCTTCGACCGACGCGCCGGCTGCATCTGCAGAAGCCAACGCTGTCGATGTTTCCACAGCGACGACTGCTACTACTTTGGCCTCTACGACTTCAACGACTATCATCACTTCTACGACGACAACAAGTCCGCCTAAGAGAACAATGTCTCTTGAGGAATACAAGAAGAAGTGGAAGGGTGTCCATCCACTTCGCGACGACTCTGGCAAGGTCACCGCCATGGTGACCGACTCGGGCATCTTTCCCTACGAGGGGGACGATATTCCCCTCGACTATGGCAGTGATGTCGAGGAGGGAGAAGCTGAGGTTGACAAGGAAGCCTTGTCTCCAAAACGCAAGGAATCTAGCGTGAGGTCGCGTCGTCCTCGCGAAGACGACTCGGATACTTCGAGTTCGAAGCGCTCGCGCAGCGACAGTGAAATGCCGCTCGCTGATGCTGGAGCGCTATCAACTCCGCGGGGTGGAGGCGACTCCACTCCGTCTGGTGATGCGGCGTCGCGCACTAAGACGGTGCACGACCTATGGATGCCGTCTCCGATCGAGATCCACAGCAGATTCGGTGCTACGTCAGCACCGAGTCCGTACCCGCTGTATGCTTGCAACGCCATCACTGATGACGATATCGCGAAGGACATCAACTTTGATCCGCTCACGGATCAAAGACGCGATTACTACATCGGGCTTTTCCACGAGCTCCGATGGTTTGGGAATAAGAAGACTTCCCGCAAGAGCAAAGTGCCCGAGTGGCAGGCACTTTGTCAAAGCTGGAGCGCTTTTGTTGACAACATCAATAACAACCCCGCCGGCTATCGTGATCCAATTCGCCAGGCGCGAGACAGAAGTTCTCGAAGCGGGGTAAGCTTGAGCGGCTACACCAAGGTGTGATCGAGGTCGGGGTTCCCTGCGCGGTGCGTTCTGGCACTGCGTGCGAGCTCTGTCGTCCAAGGTCAATGCGCTTGTCCGAGTGGGGCGTTAACGGGTACACGGGTGTTTGTGTGCCCGAGGAGCTAAAGACTCTGCGCGCAAATTTCATTGCGCAGCTGTCTTCGAGTGTTGCGGGTAGCCGCAACACTCAACAGAGCGGCGTAGGTAACTACAACACTCGTTCGAGTGCTGTAGGCGACTACAGCGCTCGCTCACGTTTTACGCTCTTCGGCGGAGTTGGGCGGGGCAAGCTTGCTTGCTCCGAAATCCGAAACTGCATGTTTAGCTAGGTTCTGAGTAGCTAACGGAACTAATTAACCCACTTTGAATTCATTTATTGCGTTGTTGTCTGCATTCTGTATAAACTTATGTTTTAGGATAATTTATTCGGAATTGAATACTTTGAAGTCACAGCAGCGTTTTTGAAAATTGATGGTATTTTTGGATATTTATCGCTAGGGTACCACAACGAAGGCGACATTTATCATTAGGGACCACACATTTTGATTGGCCAAAATTCGTAAATGTCGTTACTGCAGATGTGGTGCCCCCAGACCACACACGACGGGAGGGTCCGTCTTCATGAGCTCGGCACATGGACAATCGAGGCTGCACACTTCATGAACGGACGACGCGCTGGTTCGAGGACGTCTTGGAGCTTCTTGTCGGGCTGGCAAATTGCAGAATGGAAGCTCACTACACTCAATCGAAAGTAGGTAAGAGCCCTGTGTGACGATTACCACTTGCGAACGTCGTATCGATCGGCTATCTACCAGAAAAACAACAGGCTTCGCGCCATCACGAAAGCTTGCGAGTGTGCTGCGTTGGTCAAAAGGCAAGCTCTCCTGGATTTCTTCAGTTGCCCAAGCAGTAATTAGCAGTGGTTTGGCAGTACTATTTGCCCGCGATATGAGTTACTGGTTGGACAGTAGTAATAGTTCGCGCCCCGTCCCAAATTACTGCCAGTAGTAGTAGTTTGAGCAGTAATTTCCAGTAAATAGTAACGAAACAGTAGTTTCCGACAAATTACTAGTAACCCTGGTTACCACTTCACTTGGCGGTAACACGTGGTTATTGTGAAATAGGTGAGACCTTAAACGCGATATTGCCTCTGAGTTCGGCATAAACCTCTGATCTAAAGTACCCAATTTACATATTAACTCTAATGCCGACGCGATGTAATATATATGTATCTATCAGCAAGAATATAAACTATTGCGACGTGCGGGACATCACGCTGGACGCATTCCATTGGCTAAAAGAGACTGGTTGATCCTCACTCACATTTACACCATCATTCTTGGGTCTCAGTTGCCGTTCAACTTCACGCCACTTCTCATTTTGCTCAGTGCGACGCACTTGTACAATGACGATCACCAAGCGCGTGCAGAAGGAGCTGGTTCAGGCCGTGCCGCCCGCAGACTCGCAGCTGCTCAAGAAACTGGGCAAGAACTCGCGCGCGCTTCGGGTGGCGCACAAAACGCGCTCCGCCGCCGAGAAGAACAAGGGCAAGGCCTGGACGCGCGAGGAGCACGAGCGCTTCCTCGTGGCGCTGGACGTGTTCCCGTCCG
>JAIKVD010000838.1:0-14560 GCA_024679075.1 Phytophthora uliginosa
ATGCAGCCGCTCTCTCCTCGTCCTGCACGGGAGCGGCATTCGGCCGGCTGTGGGCCTGGCGGAACGCGCGCGAGGCCATGACAACTGATGGACAAGTGACGTTGACGTTTGGCTCTGGAGCTCTTGGAATGGCTGGCGCACAAAGTGAAGGGCTGTTAAGTAGCGATTATAGTTAGATAGGCGGTTACTGTATGTACCAGGTGTTTGGTACCATTTGGTGGAATGTAGCCATGAGACGAGGCAGGCGACTTCAAGTCGGGCGGTTATGAGTGTTGATCGTTGGAGCGATGGCGGACGACGAGGTGAAGCTGGTGCGCGTGCCTGTGCGAGAGCTTACGACGGCCATGGACGGTGCCAGGGCGGCGTTGGATGAGAATCGCCGACTGGCTACGGAGCTCGCGCAGTCCGAGGAGGAGGCGAGGGAGCTCGAGATCAAGCTGCTCAAGCGACAGCACCAGCTGGACTGCTGCACAGGAGCTCGCGCGGAGCACCGTCCGTATCGACCGGGTGACCTGTTCAATCCCGCGACACCCAAGCGGCTACGACCGAAGAGTGAGATATATGGCGTAAGCATGCGCAACCTCATCGGAGAGCAGGCAGAGACAATGAACGAGCTCGCTGAGCGAGAGGAAAACGTACGCTGAACGATAACCACCGCATTTTGGTTGTTCATTGCCGGCGCGGAATTTGTATCGCTCATTATTACTCTCTTGTGTTGCAGCTCCGTGCGCTGATGGACGCCATGCGCGAGGTCTCGCAGGCATCTGACAGCCTGGACATTGTGAGCAATGCGCTTCGAGCTGCGCAGCATGTGCTCCCTGCCGAGAAATACACCGTCGGCATCCTCAGCGAGAAGAAAGACCGCGTGGACTTGTACTCGAACCCACCCCTGGATCTGCACGGCAAACGCTACCTTACTGAAGAGGGCAGCGTTCTTGTCGATTCAGCCACCACGTTTGGCCGCGTTGTGCTGGTAAAGTGTTGCCTGGTCTTTCGGTTGAAAAGGGTCAGCTCACTAATGCCCGTGCACTGTGTCGGTGTGATTAGACTGGAACGCCTCTCGAGGTGGCGGACGTCAGTGGTTCTGAAGTCGTTGACGTGTTTGAAGAGCAAATGGAACTCTTGGAGTTTGAGCCCGAGGCCTTGCTCTGCGCGCCAATTTTCAACGACCACGGCATTTTAGTCGGCGTCTTCCAAGTCATCACTCGCAAACAACTCCCAGAGCTCGGTCTCCTGCCAACTCCAGCTCCCCCACCAGAGCCTCTTTGGTTTTCTTCTACTCCTCGGTCCGGCTTGGCAAAACTTGGGCAAAACCAGGAAACCCAAGAAAAAGGAGCGTTCGACCCCCGCGACAAAGAGAGCTTCGATTACATTTGCGTCACTGCAGGCACAGCGCTGTGGAATCTGTCGCTTGCCAAGGCGCACCAGGCCATGCAAAGCCGCATCGAGTGTCTTCTCAAGCTCAACCGAAATATTGCTGCTGAGCTCAGTGCATCGGCAGTGCTTCACCAAATCATCGCGGTATCTTACGAGCTGCTTCACGCAGAGCATATCGCGCTCTATGTGCGAGACGAAGGCACTGAAGAATTTTTCCTCTTCGTCACCGAGTACAGGGACGCTTCCAAAGGTAAAACGAAAGCGAAGGACAAATCAAACGAAAGGCCTCATCACTCTCACCTACGGCATGGCGGGTATGATGAGGGGTTCTTGAAAGCGCACAACGGTATTGTAGGCGTCGTTATGCGGACTGGACAACTTGTGCTCACGAACTCAGCTCCAAGTCACCTTGCGTTTGATCCGAAGTTCGACGAGTTATGGACGTCGCTCAAGACGAAGCAAGTGCTTTGTGCGCCAGTAAAAGATGCCGGTGGACATGTCTTGGCCGTAGTTTGTGCCACTAACAAGGTAGATGGCGACGAGTTTACATCAGATGACGCTCTCTATCTGAACTACGCCGCGGAGGCCGCAGGAATCTCACTGCATAAGTCCAATTTACTCCGTTCCGTACTGATGTCGCAGCGCTTGACAGAAGCACGGTTGCAACTCGCCGACTTTGTGAATAATAGCGGTGAGCGCGCTTACAGCCATCCAGGCCCCGGAGCTGAAGACGAAACAAGCGCCGCAGCCTCTGTTGCTAGATTCGTCCGAGTGGTCATGGCAGAGGGCAAAAAACTGATGCACTGCGACCGGTTCGGCTTCTTGCTCGTGGACCCGCTGAAGAAAGAGCTCTGGATCACCCAAGATGATGGAGAAAGCGTGAGGATGCCCCTCACAAATGGACTCTCGGGGCTGATCGCTACAACGGGAAAGTCGATATGTACGCGCGACGCTTACACACATCCGCACTTCGATCCAACGCTGGATCGAAAGACAGGATACCGCACCACAACCGTGCTGGGCATGCCCATATTCGAGGATCACACGCCGACTAATCCCAAAATCGTGGCAGTAGTGATGGCCATCAACAAGAAAGATGACAACGACGACGACGAAGCCAACAACGTCAAGACCGGCGACGATGACTCGCCTCCTGTGTCGAGACACCGGGTACCCTTCACTATCAGCGATGCAGATTGCATGACCCAGTACTGTCGGGAAATTCAATTCGCGCTTGGTCGACTGTCTCTGGACATTTCGTACTACAAGGTGGTGTCAGACTGCGGCCTTGGAACTCCGGGTCAATCTTTGACCGAGTCCGCCGATCCCTCCAACGACCAAGCAGCAGTGGACGACGTGGACGAACCGGAAATCATCTCGTCAATCGTGCAGAAGTTCTGCCAATCTAGTGAGCTGGACGTGCTTGAAGAGGTAGCCGCTGCAGCCATCGCTGACGATCCTGACGATGTCGAAGACGCGGATGAAGCATACGGAGGAGACTACGATGATGATGACGGCGATACAGAGGACGAGGAAGAGCACCCGACACCATTTGCCGCTATTCCATTCCCGCAGCGGATCCCTCAACGACGAATTTCAACTACGCGTGAGAGCGGACACGTGATCGGTGTTGGCGATGTGACCCGCTGGGATTTCTCCTGCCTGGATCTATCCAACACCGATATATTCGCAGCGACCTCTGTGCTCTTTCGATCGCTTGGGCTGTTGGAACGCTTTCAGGTTGCTCAGGAAACATTTTCTACGTTCCTCTCTCATGTAGCTTCCCATTACCGCTCCAACGCGTTTCATAATCTTCAGCACGCCTTCCAGGTTACGCACGCAACTTACTGTCTGCTGCGCCGCTCCGGGGTGGCGAACTCGTACTTCGCTCGTGTGGAAGTATTCGCTATGCTGCTAGCTGCACTGTGCCACGACTTGGATCACCCAGGCAACACGAACGACTTTGAGGTGAAGGCGCACAGCCAACTTGCACTTACGCACAACGATGATGCGGTGCTTGAGCGCCACCATTGTCGCGTAGCCTTCATTATCTTGAGTCACCCAGGAGCAAACCTTTTGGCACGATTGCCCTCGCGCGCCTGCTTCGTATATGTGCGTCGACTGCTCATCCACTGCATTCTCGCGACAGACATGGCAAAGCACTTCGAAAAGTGCAAAGCCTTGGAAGGACTCTCCAAACGCCATCTTCTTGTTACCAGCAACGGTGGCAGAGGTGCGAGGCGAAGCCGAAGCAAACATCGCTTTGTGTTCATGGCAATTATCATCCACGCAGCCGACTTGTCGGGCCAAGCACTACCGTACACGCAGGCAGTCCGTTGGGGCATGCGTGTGCTCTCCGAATTCCAGCAGCAAGCAAAGAACGAAGCTGAGATGCACGTTCCGGTTGAGTCATTCATGACCAATCTGCACCACGCGAAGACACGGGTCACGGTACAACTCAACTTCATAAACTACGTCCTGCGCCCGATCTGGTTGCCGTTGGCCACCTTGTGTCCTGCCATTCGGGTTTACGCCGACTCGTTGGAAAGCAACCGAGAGCGCTACAAAGCTGAGCTGGACAAACTCGAACGCGAGGCAGAAGAGATTGCAGAGCTGGCAAGGGTATACGTGCGTGGTAACAGCTCACGCAGCCTTGTTGAGCACACTTCGAACACAAGACGACTATCTAATTTACAAAACTGAAACAGATCCCACAACTGTTAGATTGATGCACTACAACTTGCAGTCTGCCAGTAATAAAGGAAAAAAAGTTAGAGATTAATGAGCATGTTGAGTTTCGCAACACCCTGATTTCATTCCACGATGCACTCGTCCGCGAAATCAGCCTCGGCGAGACAAAACTTGAGTACTCTTGGTGCTCACGATAGCAACAACGTTGCTCTGATCCATCAATACATCCTCAACAGCACGGGCGCGAGCATCCGAAAGCAAATCAGACATCAGGCTCTCCACCTCCTCCTCTGCTTCCCCAGCCACTACGATGTGCATTAGGGTGCTGCGAAGGAACTCGGCGTCCAGTTGAATCTGCTGCAACCCGAACTTAGACAACTCCAGCAACCTCACCCACTCGCTGAAGGCCTTGATACACATTTTAAGCATCGCTTGAACAAACGAATCCGCTGTGAGCTCTAACTGGGATGGGAAAATATGGATCTTGCGTGCGAAAATCCGATCCACATCAAGCTGCATTCCGGATGAAGCTGCTGCAACTCCTGCATTGCGAGACCGCAGAGCACTGGCACGCCGGCGGAAGTCGCGGCTTGTCGTGCGGCTGTTGTTTCCTATGAACACGCTTTGTTCGTCACCAAGCGCCAAAGCAATTTCTTTGCCGAAGCGGAAGGTGAACTCCACGACCGCCGCCATCATTTCCTGCACACTTCTCGGCTCTTCGTCCATATCAGCCCATGATGTGGCAACCACCCCGTTGTGGACGATGACGCACAACTGAGTGCCATACTGCTTTGCGACGTGCTGCAGCAACTCTCCAGCAGACTCACGGGTCACTTCAATCATGTGCGTTACGTCCTGCTGGCTCATTCGATTACTGCGAATTGGGTCACCAGCAGGGGTTTTGGACGGAGATAAAGGCGCTGGCAGACACTCGATGAGGCCGCGTACGCACTCCCCAATACCTTCAGCGGAGAGATCTTGGCACATACAGGCCAGGAATAGCAAGAACTGCGGAGTAGGCTCGAGCCACGGAAGAGCTGCATTGTCTTGCTCTTCGCCCCGAGCTGCTCCGAGTGGTCCATTCATTTGTGTAAATGCGCGCTTAGGCTCCGCATATTGGAGTACTGATGCATTGAACCACTTCAGGAAATCATAAAATTGGCTCTGCAAAAAAATCAGGAGCACAAATATCACATGAGCAACATTCGCAAGAAATGACGCCACTATTCTATACTGGCAGTAAATAAAATACGAGTAAAACCTTACCTGAACCAAATCGGAAAAGAGTCTGCTCATCTCTGAAA
The DNA here is from genome assembly GCA_024679075.1 of Phytophthora uliginosa. Lineage (NCBI taxonomy): Eukaryota > Oomycota > Peronosporomycetes > Peronosporales > Peronosporaceae > Phytophthora > Phytophthora uliginosa. The sequence goes on from JAIKVD010000838.1 coordinate 5,373, forward strand.
GGATCGTAAAACCTGTTTGCACCATGGGCTCCATTTGCTGCAGCACCTTCTGCATCATGTCAGTGAATGTCCTCGCAGATTCCTGCGCTAAAGGCTGGACACTTTGCCCGCCCTCGCGTGAGCTACGAGCCAATCCGGACACATCCTCGTGTGAAGTGACAAAGAGCCCTCCTGTGTCTTCGCGTAATTTTCGAAATACACCATCAATCTGGAAACGCACACAGCTCTCCACAATGTCGATAGCATTTGCTGCTAGTCCGCACATCGGAATCGTTCTGTCCACTTCTTTCACTTGCGAAACAAAGTATTTCATCACGCGCATGAAGACAAAGTACTCGCTATCGACGATATCTGCCGAGAGGTCATCGTCTTGAAGCACATCGAGAATTTCTTCCGATGAACCCTGTACAAGAAATGATCTTTCGTTTAAACCTTTCGCTCAAGCAGATGCGTGGGAGCAAAATATAAGAACTTACAAAATCCGTGTGGGGGCGGCGGAACTGGTCAACGCACTCGCCCAGATATAACGCAAACAGCTCTTTCACAAAGCTGAGGAACAAGTCGTCTCGGACTGCATCCGAAGATTTTCGCGATGTCGACGATTTCTCGCGAGCCACGACTTCAGGCATGAAGTGGGTCTTGTATACCGAGAATACTCGAGCCATCTTCGTCAGAACGTCCTCATTAAACCTCCGCAGAAAAGCAAGGACCGAGTCGCTCGTGCGTTGAGCCTGTAAAATACGCAGTAAGGTAATATGGTAAGCCTGTGAAAAAAATACTGATACTACAGTACAAGATTTGTATACCTTAAACACCGCCACCTCGCGCTCAAAATACGCTTGGTGCCACTCAAGAAACTGGTCACGGATCTCGTCGCTGCAAGCGTCTAGCTGGTGCAACAGCACAACCATCTCACAGAGCTATGCATACCAAGCCACACACACACACAGTTCAACAAATACATAAGTAGGTGGCAAGTCATCATGCAAGAAAAGTGCAATTAGGTACCTCCTCGGACCCGAGCGTTGTGTCAAGCATTCGCTTCTTCAGCAGACGCTCAAGCTGCTGCATGATTTTCTCCGCTTCCATTTGAATTGTCTAGCAAACACGACAATATCAGTAGCGATCTAATCACAGCATTCCTTGCATCAACCCCACCTTGAACGACGAGATATGTTCATATCTTCCCAGAATCCGGCGCGCAAGCAGATAATACTTCGTAGCATTGGCGTACTCCTTCTGCTTCACAGCGCTAGAGCGCCACCCCATCGTCAGCTCCTCGCCTCATCTCCACCTCACTCCCCTCCTTATCCCACGTACGTGTTGAGTCTCTGAGGAAGTTCGAAGATAAACTCAAATCGCTTCAGCAACCGCCGCACGCCAATGAGCTTCTCCACCTTGGAGCGATGCGGCGCCAACGCCACGTTGATACTCTCGCTCTTGGCCGTGATTGTGTCCATGCTCTTGACCACGCGACCCACTTCTTCCTCCATACTCGCCACATTGTTCTGCAGCATTAAAATCACATCAAAATGACGTCAAAAACTGGCATTTTGGGCAGCATTTCGCCCTGAAAAACGGCATTTTTTTAGCACCTTCATCTTGCGGATCGTGTCCGTGGCGCTGATGAACTTGTTGTAGTTCTCGTACACGAGCATCTGCATGTTGGTGTCCAGCTCCTTGATCTCGCGGATCAGCTGGTCGTCCGTGGTGAGCAGCTCGTTGAGTCCGCGGCTCTCCAGCAGCTCCTGCAGACATCGAGGGTACGCAAGGGGTTACATCCAGGGGGTACACGCGGCCTTCCTCCACTCTTAGGTACCTTCACGTAGACTTTGGGGTCGAAGCCCGGCGAGTCGATGTTGCGCAGCTGCTCCTGCTTGCTCTCCTGGTCCTGCAGCCCGTAGTAGCTGCTCAGCAGCTCCTGCATGCGCGACATGCCGTGGTCCTCCATCGCGGTGGAGTCTCCGATCTTCAGCTTGGGGTAGCAGGGTTACGCAGCTAAACAAAAGTGACCACGGCAGATCTGGTAAAACAAAAAGCAGGGTTACGCTGAGAAAAAAAGAGTAACCCTGTCTGATTTGGTGTACCGCACACACGATACGATCTGTGTATCGTCACACACTTCCCTTTTTGATCGCGAAGAGCTACGATGGACGTGAAGCGGTTGCTATGGGAGTCCAAGCTGGCGGTGGCGCTGTGTCTGCTCATCATGGCGCGCTGTGTGGACCGCGTGCTCTACACGTGCGTCTCGGCCCCTAGAAAGTGGAACTCGTCTCTATCCACTTGGATCCCTCACGCTACGTTGACGTTGATGTGTGTGGGTATGTAGACGAATCACGTACGACTACACGGAGTTCCTCTGGTACTTCACGAACGTGATCCTGCCCATCGCCTTCCTCGTGTCCTCGGCCCCCGTGGTGGCGTACGTGTACACATAATACATTAGTATTAATGCGCTGACTGGGGGGCTAACGTATTGATGTGTTGTTTGTTTGTTAGATACAAGCTCTACTTCACGGGTGAGCAGGTGGAATGGGACACTTGAGTCCCTTGAAGGTACCGAATTGACCGGTTTCCTGCTGGTATTTGTGCAGATGACATTACGCCCGAGATGCGCGAATTCCCGCACTACAAGTACATGCTCATGGCACTGTTCGACACGCTGTACAACCTGCTGGGCGCGTTCCCCACGCCTCACATCGGGTGCGGCCATTGAGCTGCTGCCTTGCCATTCATTACAAAGTGCAACGGGAAAACTCACTGCTATTTTGCTCTGTTTGTTGACAGGGGGAACATGGCCAACGTACTGAATCAGCTGAATCTGCCGTTCAACATGGTGCTGTCCTACATGTTCCTGCAGACGCGCTTCAAGCGCGGTCACATCCTGGGCTCCATCCTTGTGCTGTATGGTGGCATGGTGAATATGATTCCTGTGCTTACAGGTCAGGACAGTGCCAACACCCCGGACCCGAGTGCAGGCTGGATCATCCTCTACATTGTGTCGCTCGTGCCGGCGGCAACTTCGAACGTCTACAAGGAGATCGGACTCAAGGATGTGGATCTGGATATTTGGTACGCTAACATTTGGATCAGCTTCTACCAGCTGATCATTGGCTTCGCCACGATCTGGACCGTGCGCATCAAGGCGTTTAGCGACCCGCCCGTGCCCTGGGGCGACTTCCCGTCCTATGTGGCCAAGGCCCACGAGTGCTTCATTGGCAACGAAGTCGAGATGAATGGAAAGGTGCTGCCCTGCGACTCAGGTGTGCTGGAAGTCTTCCTGGTCTTCATCGTGTTCAACACCATATACAACCAGCTCATGCTCTACATCTTCAAGGAGGGCAGCAGTGTGCTCTTCGTGGTTTCATCTGCCGTGGGCCTTCCGCTCACCGACCTGCTGTACATGATCCCCTTGCTCACGGGCAAGTTTGCTGGTCAGGCTTTCACTATTTACGACGGCTTCGCGCTTTTCGTGCTTGTCATGGGATTGCTCGTATACCATTCTGAGAAGGAGGAGCGCAAGCGCGGCACCGAGTCGGTGGAGAAGTCGCCCATGTATGCGTCGCCATCGTTGCAGAAGACGCATCTCATGCGCAAGCGCCGTGGCAAGGTCGTGTACCGACAGAGCCCCATGATCCGCCGCACTGGAAGTGGCAGCGATATCTCGCAGCGGCTTTTGGGCCGCAATGCCCCAGGCAGGAACAAAACGTACGGCACCGAAGGCAGCAACAACGTCAACGCCGCGGCGCGCCAAACGGACAATGGTTGTTATCCATAGGCCGTACGATTCGCCCGCGTTTAAAGCTACAGGATGTAGCTCATGGTCTTCTTCCTTCTTCCCGCCGCTATGCTGCTGTCGCTGCTAACCTCGCGTCTCGCTTAAATAGAGGTTTAAAAATTCGCCTTGGGTCGAACGATATCTCACTTCTGCGGCTCATTTGATGCAGGAATCCAAGTCGAGTGTTTATAGGTATCTATCGGTGGTGACAATTCGGCCTAGGGACGGGAAATAGCGGTCTCCTTTCTTGTCGCGGCGTGCCTGCACGTTCACGTAATGCCCGAAGCGATCGACTTCCTGGGAGAACCTATAGTCACAAACCCCCTCGTTAGGGTGCTGCAAGTCATCAGCTGCCTTTGAAGCGGGTAGCTTTCGGGGATTCATGGGACCGCTACTCGAATCAAACAATGGATCAAGCATTAGATTGTACGCGTGATCCTGGTTTCGCCGTTTGGGTTTAGGCTTTGACCTCGTGAAGACGTAGTGGTGATGAGTGTGAGGTGATTCAGATGAAGGTTGCGTTTTGTTGTTACCAGCAGGTCTCGTCGAAGAAATGTTGACCCCGTTCAAGCTTACGGGCGATTTCGATCCACCGTCAAGAACAAGGATTGAAGGAGTGACAATCGGCGTGGTCTCCGAAGTGGCCGCACTACTATCGTCCCTCGATTTCTTAGCACCTGTCGTTGAGCGATCCCCGGTGAGTTTATCCAATCGGCCAACAGGAGACTGCGGTAGAGCTGGAAAAGCTGCACAAGTGTGGGGTTCTTTTCTGTCAACTGGGCTAGTCACCACACTTGATCGATTCGAGAGCCCTCCGTTGACCCCAGCAGCATTACCGACGCTCGATCCGCGACGTTGTTCCAATTGTCGCTGTTGTCGTTGGTGATGCTCGTTGATGAACGCCATTGTCTCCCGAGCAAGTTCACCGACAGACTTTTTGTCCCGCAAAGCCATGGGTTTGTTCTGGAGCTCCATCGTGAAGTCGTAGCCGATCTGCTTCACTCGCTCCATAACGAGTGTTGGCGTTGCCACGGGGTTTTTGTCATTCTTACCAGACTTTGACTTCTCATCAGCAGATGCTCGATCCGGAGCAGAACCTCTGACATTTGACAAATACGCATGGTATTCACCGAATGGATACGATGCAATGGAACGGATAATGGTCACCGCAGCGTACTGCAGCGACTCGAGGTGGGGATCTGAAATTCCATCCAGGCGACGTCGCGCAAGGAACGGAAACAGTAATTCAACAATACCAAGTGCCACTACCCGAGGGACACACACGAGCACGTCTTGGCTCAAGGCAGCAATGGCGCTGACTGCGTGAACCAATAGTCTCCACCTTTTAACCTCCTCCTCCTTTTTTGCGGATGACGACACGGTGCCAACAGCGAGAACAAGATCCTTGTGCTGTTGCAAAACTTTTGTAAGTAGCTCTAATACTCGGAAGTGCAGAAAGAGCTCACTTGTGCTGCCTTCGACGGCATTCACCATGGCCAAATGCGAGATAACGACCGCAATCTCGCTCTTGCATTCATCGTCAAGAGTTTTTGAAGTTGGATGCCGCAGTTGCATGCGCTTAAGAAGTCGAGGCAGTACTTGGGCACACATTATCCCTGTTCGGCCATCAGCAACTGCACAGAGCTTGCCAAAGAGTGTGTACAGTGCAGCAGGCACATCCAGAAGTCCATGATCATCAACAGAGGCATCAAACTCGACACTTCGTTTCTTCGGAGATGACTTCCCGGTTGTAGTCGAGGTCAGGATTTCGGGTAGGTGAATCAACGCTGTCTGTAGACAACCTTGAGTGAGCAATAAGCTACATGCAGAGTTGGTGCACGCCAACCGACTCAATGCTACGCAGCATGCGCTAACAAGGTCGAAGCTGATACTTTTCTCGCGCAGAATGTGCAAAATGGCTGGAGCCACGAGCTCCACCAGCTGAAGTAGCTTCTCTTGGGCATATTTCCCGTGAGGATGGTTCGCATGCGTCTTCAGAAACTTGTCTCGAGAGCTTTCACCGTAAGGCAACGGGCGAATGTACCCCGCTAGCTCCACTGCAGCAATGACCTTGCTTAATTCCACCTCGGCAAACTCTGCGGCGTCACTAGGATTTCGGATCAACGCAATCAAGTCTTCAAGCACGTGCATCCGGAACATGACATCGCAAATCAAAGCTTGGGGCCATTCCGGAACTTGGGAGGAGATGATAGAAGGCCGAAGTCGTGCGTCTACCATGTTACTCGGGCACCGAGCCAGCCGACTAAGCGCCTTGCAGGCTTCTTTCGACCCTAGCTGATGGATGAAGCGATCTTCCGATGAGCTGCGCGCCACCAACCCCTCAATTTCATCAAGGCGGTTGCACTGAATGGAGAGTGCGAGGTGGTTGATGATGTCCTCGGAAAAGCATGCACAACTCACATGCGTGACCTTGCACATACGCCCAAGCAGGATGCAACTGATGTTGCGCTGTCGAGAATTCTGTACGGGTGACTCCATGCAGCTCGGAGACACTTGCGTTAAAAATTGTACGATGGTGGGCAGCGCGTTTACTGAGAAAAAGTAAGCCGCAGTTTTCTCTGAGGCGCGTGGGCAGGAATCCTCTTGCAGTGCTAACTCCAGTAAGAGCGTGTACAATGCATCCAGTCGATCATCGAAGGTTGCAAGAGCCTCTAACAGTGCAGTGGCAGGTTTCGCTTGCTCTGTTTGTCTTGCTAGTAGTGCACATCCTATCAGCCCCATGATGAAGGCCATTCGCGATTCTGAAGCGTCAAAACTTGGTCGGCACCAGCGCAAGAGAATTTGCACGGCACCCGCAGTCGTAAGTCCATGTCGGGCGTCAGTACGGCTTGTCATTTCGTAAAATAATGTCACTGCCGCTTGAACAACAACCAAGTTCGAGTCTTTCATGCACAGCAGAACTTGTTCCAGCCATCGGCCGCCGCATCTAGTGAGTGCGTCTAGGAGCTGAGAAAACCCCAGTGACCGCGCTAGCAGACACAGAATCTCCAGTACTTGTGCTCGCAAGGTATCATCTTTATCTCGACAGTAGCGCAAAACCGCGAAAAGCGTGTTGAACACGTCTGCAGTCAGCAGAAACTGGCGCACGGAAGCCTTCAGTATTCGCATCAAGAAGGTTCGCTCCTCTGGGGTTGCTGCACGAGTATGATCTTTAGTTGATGATGTTCGGAGGGGGCTAGTTGGGATAGTTGATGCAGTAATTTTGTGCCCACATCGCTCTGTCGCGAGGAGAACCTTCTTCGAAATGGAGGATAGTAGATTCAGCGAGCTCGTTAGTGCAGCAATGGAAACAGCGGTTGTGCCATTATTGCTCGTTTCCATGATGCACGTCAAGTCAAGTTGTACCCTCTGTACGACATTGCACTGAAGAATCTCCACAATCTGCTCTTCTCCATGGCCTTCGACGATATTCACCACAATTCCTTTCACCAGCTCAATAACTTCGCGGCTCTGGTGCCAGGTAATTAGTGATGCGAGACATACCAACAAACCCGAACCAAGGACACGTCTCTGATCTGAAAGCACAGTGCTGCGTGTTTTAGACGATATGCAGTCGGCATCACGCTGTAGCTTTACCAAATGGTATAGTATAGTGATGTACGCTTGTGTAACGTTACTGGGAATTCCTCCGGGGCCAACAGCTTCTCGATACACCTTAAACTGGTGCCGCAGCTCCACGAACTTGATCATGTGCATGGAGCGCAGACGGGTTCGCACGATAGGGTCGTAGTCGCGTTGACTCACGGTGCGCTCGAAAAGCACTCCACGCCAGTGGTGTTGGAGGATACGCGCGCAAAGCTCGGTTTCACGCAGCAAACATCCAATGCTCTTGATCGCAGCGTTTTCGGTTGACAGCACGTGTGCAAACCACTCGGCCAGCACCGCTACTAGTCGAGCCATGCGAAATATCTTGGTATTGTTGGTGAGTTTGGATAGTGTCCGGAATGCTTTGTTGGTCAAACTTGGTAGGGATGTCTCGACGTAGTCCACGGCATCTATTAGCACAGTGAATACAACGGAAATCATCAACCGTAATTGTTTGAAAGTTCTGGTTCCATCATGCTACCACGTACCGACCTTCGTGAGTCTCCATCAGACGAAGGAGCATTTTGGTGGCGAGATCACGTCGTGAATCATGCTCGCAATGCTCAATCTCCTCATAAAGAGTGTCCACTGCGGTCTGGATTTTGGTTGCATTCCACGCTCGGGTATCCCATTCTTGGTCCATCAGCATCGTAGCCTAGATATCCACGACGAACCTACATTAAAACGCCCAGCACCAAGCAGTATACTCGCCTTCATGCTGACGTACAATGCGGCCGTCAGTCACAACGGGGTCTTCCTCCTCTTCCACTCGATCTGGCTCGCCTCGATCTTCTTCATCGAAGTCTGGTGTGATTTCAGGAAATCGACTGGGAATCACGCGCTTGGGAGACTGCTTCGGACTCTGCTCCGCTTCAGTCTTCTTGCGTGAACGCTTTGTCGTATCACGCAGGATCAGAACACGACGTCCCACGTCCTGAAGGTGCTCACTAGCTACGGGGTTCAGTGGTCGGTCAAGTGCAAGCGTTGGGAGCAATTGTTCCTGCATCGCATACACCCGTTTGGCCTCCGCGTTCACCTCCACAGTGCGGTCCACCGTGGAGCCACGCTCGTCTTCCCACGGATAGGCCTGCTCATATGGCAAAGTCACTTCCCTCCGCTTGCCACGACGCGAGTTACGCTCGTTCATGACGAATGGAGACTGACACTGCTAGCAACTCGACACCAGACAGAAATAGGGATCACTGCTAGCTATCAACATGGCATGGGCATCACCAACAACACAGGTTAGCAGTTTCATCAAGACGATGTATTGTATACATACTTAGACCAGCCGATCTCCTCAACGCTGGTCAGTTCGTTAGCAATTGTGGCTGTGGGATATCCGAAGAGCTACCAGAGACTTGAAACTGGTAGCCCTCACGCAAACATGGGGGGAGGTTCCATCCCTCAAACGGCATCAAGTGTGAGTGTCTGTGTGTGCACTTACTTGCCGCCGAAGAACTTGCGCCAGCCCGAGGTCTCCGGGAACTTGACGCCGTTCTCCGTGAGCTTGACGAAGGCCTTGGAGAAGTCCTTGAACCACAGCTCCTCGTCCTTGGCGTACATCTCGACGTACTTCTTGAACTTGGGGTCCTGGATCAGCACCATGTCGGCCGGCAGCATCATGAGTTTGCCCGTGGGGTCCTCGTACTGCGTGGGGCCGTTCCACTTCTTGATGGTCCACTTGTTCTCGAGCAGCTCGCGGTAGAACTCGTTGGAGAACGTCCACTCGGCGTTGGTCCACGGGCCGCTGTAGCCGCTGCGCGTCGGGTAGCAGCGGCCGATGGCGTGCGCGCCCACGAGC
>JAIKVD010000839.1:0-14556 GCA_024679075.1 Phytophthora uliginosa
CATCTGACGGTGAAGAGGACACGACATCATTACACGAAGCCTCGCAGTTGATTTCTGCGACTCAATAACACCAGCACTGTGAAGTAATCCAGCTATTCTTGTGGTTCCAGCGCCGAGATGAGCTGCAACTCGAGCAATGGCGTGATACCCAACGCCAGCACAAACAGGAGCGTCTTGAAACCAGTCGTAGGCACAAGGAGCTGTTGAAATGCATTTCGGCTTTAAAACCGACCGCTAATTAGAGCCCAATAGCATTCACCGCGCATCAGTACCTGCTTTTATCGGTTTAGGCTTTTGCACTGGCCAGCCATTAGGACCGCGAATCGCTGCGAAACCGTAGACGAGGTCGTTGGAAGCAATTTGCAGCGTTGGGCGCCACAATGCGGGGTGTACAATCATATCTGGCTCCTCCTGACTGAGACTGCCAATTCTCGGGACGGGCCCTTCGTGGGTTACTTGCAGCCGTAGCTGCCTGCTGTATAGGCCTCCTACCCTGGCGGCAAGGTGTGGGATGCGTTGGTATCAATTTTTATTAAAGGTACAATGCTGTCCCGCGCTCATCAGAGGTCTATAAACAACGTAGGAACTAGCCGATCTCACTTCCTGAAAGTCTCCGTCGCTCACACATGGCTGGACGTGATCAAGGTCTGGGGACTAGTTCGACGCGCCACCGACTCGTCCTTCGCGATACCATCCACGGAATCAGCAGGCGGTCCATCCGTCGGCTTGCTCGCAGGGCCGGCGTTATTCGCATGTCTCGCCTCGTGTAATGCACCCTACTCGATGACAGGGTGCAGTGACGCCATGGTTCTTATGGTTGCAGCCCTCTACCGCCCGCCCGTCGAGCGCCCAGTCGTACCTAACATCCGCTTCTGTCGCACTGCTACGACGGATGTGGACGCCGAGTTCGAGTTTCCTTTCGACGTGGCGGGCATATTGCAGCTGACTTCGCTGTTCGAGCTGCCCGAGTGGGTGATAACGAAGCACCGTGACTGTGTGCATAAGACGGAAGCTCTCTGCATTCTACTGCACCGCCTCAGCTACATCAAGCGACTAGCGAACATGCGCAAGACTTTCGGACGATCAGAGGGTGCGCTCAGTCGTAATGTTCTGCACATGGGTAAGGTTATATTGCTGCATGCTGTGGGGAGCTGACAATTTATTATAACACTCTACTAGTTGAAGTCCTGTTCGATAGATATGAAGAATCAATTTACTTTCACAAGCATATACTACAAAGACGTATTGCTATCTACGCTGATGCTATCAATCAGAAAGGTGCGCCCATGACCAACATCTTTGGTTTCATTGACGGAAAGAAGAACGCAACTTGCCGTCCGTCGCCACACCCCGGAAGCAACGAAAATCAGCAGCGCCAAGTGTATTCGGGACATAAGCGTATTCACTGTCTCAACTACCAGTGCATTTACACACCAGACGGACTGGCGCTTCATTTTTGGAGTCCTATTGAAGGGCGACGCCACGATGTCACCTTGCTGCACGAGAGCAAGCTGCTGGACTATTTCGAGCAGAACCAATGTATATTTGGAGGGTACGTTGTCTACGGTGATCCGGCCTACGGTATATCCCGGTATATTGTATCGGGTTTTCGTGGTGCAATTACGGCAACTAGGGAAAAGGCATTCAACAGTGCAATGAGCTCTGTTGGTGAGAGTGTTGAGTGGTCGTTCGGTAGGCTGAAGACGCTCTGGGCGTTCATTGACTTCAAAAAGTCGAACAAGATCAGAGTAAGTCCAGTGGGGAAGTACGTCATGATCCCAATGCTCATGACAAACTGTCATTGCTGCTACTACAGGGGGAATCAAATTAGCTCGTTATTTGTGTTAACACCTCCCTTATTGCAAGTATATTTAGCCGTGGCTTAGATTATCGTGCAATAAACACAACTGATGCCCCCCCCCTACTTGTTATGCATCGCGGCCATCATGCGCTGCGTGATCACGTCCAGCAACTTCTCCATGTGTTCGTTCTCTTCGGCGCGTAAACGAGCTTGCTCTGCGCGGGCTTCAGCTCTCTCACGAGCGCGAGACGTTCTTCTGCTCGTTCTTCTTTGCGAGCTGCTATGTCACGCTCCTTCATCTCCATCATGGCCGAAGTAAGTTGAGCGGGGCGAACATGCTTCTTCGGTGGGGATCCCTCTTCGTCCGCGGCCGAGGACTGCTCCAGTCGCTCCATGGCTACCCGACGAACCCCAAGCGACGCTTCCTCGTCTCGTTCGTGCTTCATCTGTTGTTTTTGCTTCTTGCATTCTTGCTCCTACTTAGCATCATTGAGGAGCTCCACAAGCTCATCAAGCAGCTGGTCTCTCTCGGTGCCCTCCTCAGACACGCCAGACAGTAGTTCCTCCACCTTCATCGTCTGTCGGTGAGTTTAAACGAGCTGGTTCATGCGCGACTGTGCGTTCTTGCCACTGAGCTTACTCCGCGAAAATGCCGGCGAGGCTACGAGCGTTGCAGCAAGACTATCCCAGTGCTGCATAACCTTGCCCCGTGGCTTGGCAAAAAGCCGGTCAAGCAGCACTTGGCGAAGCAGAGCGACATCGTCTTCTTCGCTGTAGTTCTTACGGCGGGGTGAGGCTCTCGAGCGAGGTGACTCGGTGGCAGGCTCCGAAGCAGCAGTCATCGCAGCCATGAGGTCGGGTGGGAGGCGGCAACTCTGGGAATGGGAAGGCTCCCACAGATTCTCGATTCTGTGGGAGGAGGAGAAAGTTTCCCACAGAGGCGCCCTTTTTGTGTTTAGTTTGTTGTGGGAATGGCTATGGGAGCCACAGCAAAAACTCTCTAATCACGCATCTATTCGGCAAGTAGATGACCCTTCGGTGCTTACCTTTGTCGACGAGTTCAAGCGGCGGGGTCAGAGCCAAAACAGATCATGCAATTCCTACGCATGAAACCTGGTACGCTTATTATCGACAGCTTCTATTGTAGCCCCTGCTTACGCTTGTACTATTGTAGGTAAGAACGTTGCGCATCGAAATGTCCACAACATGGTGGCAAAGATGCGGGAGTGCCGGCGAGGAGGAGCCACCATTGAAGAGCGTCTTAAGCCTGTGTTGCGCTCCTTCTGCAAGACCTGTTGTAACCGCGCTTCCGTCTACGTCGACGATGCGAAAACAACGCAGACAATCACTTTGCAAACTCGGCAAATGCGGCGATAGTTCAAAGCGTTTCATGTGGCCCTTCTGATTGACGCAACTCACAGCACGAATGAGTCGCGCTACAGGCCCTTTTCCTTCATGGTGAACGACGATTATGGGCATCTAAGCTCAGCGATTTCATTTGTACTGAAGTTACAGGCTAAGTACTCGAGTATACTGTGTGTGTCTGTAGCTACAGTTGAGCTCAGTTAGGCGTCGGTTTTTTCGTGCCCAAAAAGTTGTCCGAAGTGCCCGAAAGTGCCCAAAGGTTTAGCAGCTCATTGCTACGATTTAAGGTACCTCATGTGTTCACGTTCTAGCTCAGTAGGACACTCGCGCGTTGGCTCTCGCCTGCGGACTTAGCGACAGCACATCGGGTGGCACCACTCCGCGACCTGCCCCATCCCCTCATGCCCTACGCTAAGTCCTCGGCTCGGCCAGGCGCGGCGTCTAGAAAAAAATTATCGGGTTGCAGCGCTCGCTACGCTCGCTCGCACAGACAAGTCCCGCCTAATCGGCGGGTGTTGGTGACCAGTGAATGCATTGAGTGAGGCTTGCGCTCGCGTTCGCTCGCCCTCGCCCGTTAGCGTTGCAGGTTAGGCTACGGGTTTAGTGGAAGTATTGCAACATTTTGCACGTACAAGTTAATAAAACACTATGGTTTTATCTAATTCACGACATTTTACATTAATATTTTGGGCACTTTTGGGCACTTTGGGCATCGTTTTGGGGACGCAGAAACTTCTCCCGCTCAGTTATGTTTGTGTAGCTGCAGTGGGTGCCTTCCATAACGTCCATAAAAAGTTTTATGTGAGGGTTAGGGTTTATCAATTGGTGCATCAAACGACGCGATTAAATCATAATTCTTTCGTGGGACAACTTTCTGGTGTCACGACAAAAATAGAAATTTTCATTTTAATCCGCCCCCCTGAACCAGCAACACATTAAAAAGTAACGTATGCTGAGTATGGATCCAAACTCCCCCCCCCCGGAAATCACCATTCAAATTGAAGGGGAAAGATCTTAACAAGCCGTTTGGGCACGAACTCCAAGCCTGCGCACGCGCGAGCTGCCTTACTTTTGAATCTGCTGTCTAGGAGTCGACGCTGCTTCTCGCAGCAAGCATCTTGGTGGGTACTATGCCTACCTAAGGGCCAACACTTCCATCTACCCGCTGTGTGCTGTCATCATTTCGTGTTGCAGGACCCGCGCTCTGGATCGCCCGACCCGAATCGCCAGTCGATCCAGGCGTCATGCCGTCCGAAGGTCGTCCCCCCATCCACTCACCCCTGCGTGTAACTGCTCGTGCACTTCATCTGCACGCGTCACCTTTGAGGCCCATCGGTTCGAGGCGAGCTCCACCGCCCTTGACTGTTTCCAGTCACTTTATCGACAGGTTCGTGTGCTGTACGGAAGCGGGGGCCTCACTGTATGGATCATTGCTAATGACTAAATTCGTGTTGGTGCAAGACCTGCGTCGGATCTGGAGCCTACTCTTCGGTAGCTGATCTGGATACGCGGAGGAGCTGCGTCACAATCGCCAAGCGGGTGAAATCAACACCGCATGCCAAGTCAACTCCCGAGCCAGGTCCCAGAGCATGGCTCTGCTCAGGTTGTAACTATACCCACCCACTCATCGTAGAGGCCGCCACCATCCAGGTGCGATCTCTCGCGGACTTCGTGCTGACCACTCCGTCCGAATCGATCACGTCCGGGTCGCAGAAGACCGAGACTGCATCCAGTCAATCAACTCTCACAGAGCCGTCATGGTCTCCGACACCGTTGATTGCGACAGCAAGTTCGCACGGTTCTCCCCTCGCCACATCATCTCAAGCCGAGACCGTGGTCCCGGGGACGCTGCAGCGCCTGAACTCACGCGATGTGCACGAGATGTATGACGTGGTTCGATGGTTCACAGAAGTCTTCGACTCGGACGGGTACGACTCGGAGACGGTGTCCGTCCTCGCACCCTACAAAAGGGCTACCCCGATATCACCAAGTACTCCACGATCTCCACCTCCAAGACATGCGAAACCTTCAAGTCCTTCGGTCGCTAGTTCGCCGGGTTTTACGATCGTGTCCGACACTTCGCTGCGATCGTTTCGAGACGAGTGGAATGAGGAGCCGTGACCCGATAACGTTAAGATGCTGACGTCGCAGATGAATCCAAGGAACTGGAAGTTTGCGAACGTGGCCACGGGGATTCGCGGTGGTGTTGGTTGCGGGTGTGCTGACCGCTGCAATGCCCTCGGCTGTCTCAACGCTCGCTGTGGGCGCTTCTGTACTACCAGCAATTGCGCCTTCGCGGGTGTTTGTGGTAACGCACTGCAGGAGAGCAGCGAGTTCGTGCTAGCACGCAATGCTCGGACCGGAATGCGTGGAGTTGTTGTGAGGGGGGCCATTCCTGCTGGCGAGGTCATCGGCGAATATTTTGGACTAATGCAGCTCTTTGGACCCCCCTTGCCGCAATGCTCCTACCAACGACATCTGCAGACACGCACTGTCGGGAACAAGTACGTCGGCGTGGACGCTGCCGATACAGGCGGGATGATACCGTTCCTAAATCACTCTTGCAACGCAACCGCCCGATTTCACGAAGTGCAAACTGGACGGACCCTTACTGTTGTTGCTGTCACGGTTCCCGACGTGTTTCTCGGTGAAGAAGTCACGGTCGACTACGGGGACATCCTTTGGTTTCTGTGTCGCTGCGGGTGGTACACCGCGACCTGTAACATCTTCCTGACGTGGTGCTTGCGCAGTCGGCCTGAGTGGAGACCGTAGTGTGTGTTGATGCTGCCAGGTGTGCTCTTACTGTATTAGCTCTGTATTTTTTGAAAGTTGAACTTTGTTTCTCAATACAAATCGCAAGACGTTTGCACCTTCCGCAGTTCATACAAAAACACAGTTGTGCGACTTCCGGCGCCCGAGTCTTCATTCTCCAATCTTCTCTCGACCCAACGCTGGCTTCGGCTGACGCGAACAGAGCGGTACGTGTAGCCTGCCCGCAGGTTGTCGTGGTACTATCTGCCGACTGATGTGTTTCCTGCGTTGTGAACAACGAGGCCGCCGCAGCGGCTACCTGAACTACAGCGTGAAAGAGCAAATGCTAATCTGTACACTAGCCGACCGGATCAAGCCCATCGGCCGCAACATGTGGGAAGCTCTCGCAGTCGAGTACAACGCACAGAAGGCCCGTGGGTGGACAGCTCGCGTTTTGACTCTCTCCGTCGCAAGTTAAGATCCTTATACTCGAAGCCCAAGCCTTCAGGAATCTACTCAGAGCAACCTCCGAAACAGCATGTAGTCCAGTACACGCAGGACATCTAAGTGGCCATCGACATCAAGGGAGGAGCCGACACCTCCTACGACGAACGCGACCGTGGGGGGGATGACCTGCGGCTGCTGCAAGACATCGATGACGCACTCGGAAATAGCTCCGCTTCGGAGAATGGGGACGAGCACGACGCGCAGAAGGAGAGCGACGAAGAAGACGACGACTCCGCAGAACCGGGGGAGCAGGAGAGCCACCAGTCGACGGAGTCTGCTCCTCCCCAACGTGAAGAAGACAGCCAGGATCTGCAGACCATGTCGTGGGAGCCGAACGTTCCGATAGTAGGCTCCGTCATGACGAGCCGTGGCGTATTTGACGCTTCTATCGCGGACGACGTCTGGTCCAACGAAGACACCGAGGAAGAGAAGACGCCAGTTGATGCAACAGAAGCGGACGAGGCGGCCCTCGTGGAAGCGGCGACTGCGTCCCCCAATTCGGCCTCACAACCTCGTACGACTGTAGCTGGGCAGCAGCAGAGAGCAAGCACGCCCACGGTTGCATCGATTTCCCTGTCACGCCCCAAATCAATAACCCCGAAGGGTGCCGCGACGAAATCGACGCTAAGGAAGACTGCATATGGCGCGACAGGTAGAATTGGTCAACGATCCGCGTCATCTTTTGCAGGATCTGCCGCGAGCACCCCACCCCAACACTTCAGCTCTTTCATAGCACCACTACACACCACCGAGATCAATGTCAAAGCGGGGACTACCCGCCCGGTTTGAAGGGCCAAAGGGGAGGAAGCGAGAACCTCGTCGAACGTTTGCGTCGCCCGACGGACCCCCACTGGAACGAGATCCTGAGAAGCGGCCCAAGACAAATTCAAGGAAGGCCGCCACAAGAATCTTGCAAACAGCAGCAACAGGTTGGGGCTGTATCCTCCCAGAAGAACGCAGTAGGATCTTTGAGGACGCCCAATGTGAGGTAGTGGCGGACGCGGACCATACGACGCCACTCGTCGCGAAGTTTCTCGTCCTGGAGGCGAGCTCGCAACAACTTCAACTCCGCTGACAGCCTGCGTCGAGTCTGCATAGCTGCGTACAGCGCTAGAAGCTCGACGGAGGCGCCCATAGCCGAGCGAGGGCGGTCATAGACTGCGGAATTGATCGTAGACCCGACGTGATTGCAGCGAAGTGGGGCCGCGCAAACAAATCTTACAAATAGAGTTTTGCTGCCGATATTTGTCCTATTGATAATTGCCCCCTTCAAGGATCCATACAAAATGACACTAGCTTTGAAGAATGAGACACATCCCGCCGGTCAGACTAAAAGGTTTCGGTTGGTCGCCCAGGGCGCCGATGTGTTTGATGCGCAATCGAGTGAGCATACAACTGTGCGTAAAAAGCTTTGATAAAATGTTTTCTTCAGGTCATATTCCACTGGGTGCCTTCAGGTTATGGAAGGCACCCAGTGGAATATGTGTAACTACAGATACAGTAGCGTACTGTGGTCTCTCTTTTGGATATCTTTGCGGAATTGTATGAACTGCTGACTGCGACTCGAGGAGCAAGTTGCGACAGCCTGATCTCGCTAGTGGTGGTGTTCTTGTTCATTGACTGTTCTTTGAGTGTAAACTCCGCGGGATCCCAAGCTGACACCAGCGTTCATTCGATTCCTTCGGTCGCGCTACCTTGTTAAATGGCCCGTGCGTAGTAAATATCACTAGCATGAACGAATACATGGCATGGATAATGTTCAAACATTATGCCTTATCATTTCATTCTACATATCTAGGTGATTGACTAGTCGCTGAATGATGCCTTGAGAGACGTATATCACCCTAGATATTCATTGTGTGCCATCCAACTGTTGGCATTGCTCTGCTAGGACCATTATTGCTATTTGTTTGCTGAAATGCGCGTTTGATGCGTGTATATGACTTGCAGTAGATGCTGTATCCGGCAGTGTTGCAGCATACAGATATCCCACATACAGATCCCGCTCGACAAATATTACCAAGTCTTCTGTAGATTCGAATAACCTTCGTGGTGTGGCCCACACAACACTGACTACAGTCGAGCAACACCAGAAACCAGTTCTTGTCGCGAGAGCTGCATGCCAGTCACTGAAATCTCTACAAACGCTGAAATTTATGAAATCAACTAGGATAAATAACCCTCATAAGTGTCTGTAGTACGGGGACAAGTTACTCTAGATACCCAATATACCTCGAGGTACCTCGAAACACTCAAGCTATGTAACCCTAAATCGCGCTTAAGTACGAGCTGCTCGGATCGATCATTAAATTATGTTTTATGGTACAATGTCCCGCTTTCGTGTCAATAGAGGCCCCAGCGCTCAAATAACCTTGACTTCGGAGGCTGGTGCTTGTGCAAAATGAGTCGCTCTCGAATGTGAGTGGCCTCAAAATGCAGGGGAGGGCCCCCGCTTTCGAACCATGGGCGCTAGACTTTGTAGCGAGCAGTGTTACGGGAGCTGTAGCTAAGTGTCCATTTTTCTTATTGAGTTAAATTTGCATACAGGACACTGACAATCAATATGTCCCGACCATACCATAAAATATCCGACCAGAGGACCTATCGGACCTGTACCCAACATGTGGCACGTCCCGAGTGGTATCACGACATGATTAGTCAAAATAAAAAATAATCTAACTGGTTGCCCACAATCCTTCTCGTGGTCATGTGGTGTAGTGATTTGCCGCTGAGCGAGAGTGAACCGGCGACCAAGCTTTGGTGGTGTCGGAACATACCTATGTAGTGATTTGCCGCTGAGCGAGAGTGAACCGGCGACCAAGCTTTGGTGGTGTCGGAACATACCTGTGCGCGACGCGGTTGGAGTCGGTGCCGACAACTGCGGAGTCGACTCCAGTCAAGGACCTTCGATTGTGTTCTTCTCGCCGCTGATTGGCCAACGAGGTGATGACGCGCAGCTCGTGTATCACGGCGTCGCAGACGGGAATGATGGTGGGCGTCGCAGGCCTACCCGTCCCAGTTGAAGATGGGGTCCACACAACGCTGGAGCCGAAGAGGTGACGACGACGCGTCAACCAATCAAGAGAGATCCGTACCTAAGTGGGGGTCTGAGTCTTCGGCGACTGTTCAAGCGAGATCGAGTTGACGGTGACCCTTCCAAGAGCCGTTTGAGTTGTCGGCAGCGGGTCGAAACGACTGAGATCTTTGCGAAGAGGCGTGGGTTACGCGGAGCAGCCCAAAACGGACGCGTTTATACTAGATATTTGTATAGGAACATAGGAAAGACAAGACAATCAGGTAAGCCCATTGGGCAACAAATAACAGAACAGCTTTGCCTCTCAACCACTCAAGGTAGAAGTCCGGCTATCGGTAAGTACACGTAGCGTCTGGATAAACCTGGTAGGAAGGATTATGACTGTCGGAGGGCACGCCTACTAGTATTGTAGTGTGTGTTCACCCTGGCAAGGCCAAGAGATTGTAGTGGCCTATGTTGGATTGTGGCGAGTTGTCGCCGTGTGTTGGGGGAGCGAGAGCGCACCCCACCTATTCTTCCCGCCGGAGTATAGCTCCGGCACCCTCGTATCAAGCCGTAATTGGCTGGGACCCTTCCTTCTGGGAGCCTGCGAGGTATATTTGCGTGAGAGAGCGTACTAGCCTTTGCTCGTGGCTAGTGACGCTGGGTTTGTTGGTTGATCCGCGGAAACCACGGTACACAGGGGAAACATCAACACGGTGCAAGGGCAAGTTCCTGGTCCTTCAGGTTCTAACCCAAACAAGCCCATTGAGTCTTAGTGACTTGGTGGGTGTTGTTGGTGGGGAAGTGTGCCTACATTTGTATAATTCTGGCGTGTTCCTACACGAGAACTGGTGCCGCAACCCAGGATTGGTGTGACCTTCTATGTCTCGTGCTACAGCAGGTCAACTGACTTTACGAGCAACAACGAAGAAAAAGAAGAAAAAGAAGAAGAAGAATGGCGAAGGAATCAAGTTCGACGGTACCAGCGACTCCAATGACGTCTGGCGGAACGCGTGGCGATGACTCGACGGCGGCACTGATCACGCCCCAATTCGATTCGATTGCTGAGCGCGCTGTCAGCTTCGACGAGTCAATGAATGGATCCGACGCCAAGCATGAAGAGACGAACGACGATTATGACGACTACCTGGAGGAGAAGGCGCCTGCGCCAGCGGTGGTAACACCGGAGACTCCGGAATATTCAGTGATGTCTGCGGGATGCAGCGGTGGGGCGCTATTTATCGCAATGCCTCGCGAGCGAGTTGGACGAAGACATCCCCGTTTCGCGAAACCTTGTGGACGACCTGGATGATGTGGCTGGCCTCGAGCCAGCGTATGATGACTTTGAAGAATTTGAAGACCGCACCGAAGACCCGAAATCTCCGGTGACGACAGCTCAAGTGACCGGGCAAACCACCGGCAATCGTCTACCGATCAACGGAGACACGGCAGCAGCAATCAAGGTGCTCGGGCGATGCTATGAAGTGGTGAAAGCTAGCGAGTGGGGACGGATTTTCGAACCCGAACTTATTCGGCAAGCGGTGTGGACTGACTTCAGCCACGAGTTAGAGCAACTGGTGACCTCGACGACAATTGGACAAGTGACGAAGGATACGGTGTTGTTTCTGAAAGCTCTGGGACTGAAGCCCACTTTGCAGCCATCACCGTCAACTCTCGAGCGTTTTCTACCAGCCGAAGCCGGTGCCGAACTCTGGAAGTGGAAGACGACATTGCGCGCAGCCTTCGGGACGACCACATTCAATTGGGGAGAACAACAGTCTACTTGCGTGACAAACACAGTGATTTATCCGGCGCGAGTACCGCTCCAACAACCCCCCAAGAAGACTAGTCGAGAAGAAGTGAGCCGCCTGAATGATGGTGGAGTGTTTAGCAGGTCTGTCGAACGCTCGTCATACTTCCGAAGCTCTCACATGGTGATCCCGCAATCGACAACTCGAGTGGAACGACCTGCGCGTGCTACCGAAAACTCGAGATCGACGGGAGGCGCCAAGCGCAGCACTGAACGAATTCCAATCCGCCGTTTTCAACCTGACGATGCCTCATCAGGTGGCGATGACGGGTTTACTGGAGATGACGGTACCCATGTGGGTGGGGACCTGTGGCAGATTCAAGAAGGGAGCGAGTCCGAGTTGCTCAACTCGACCCCGCGGATCGAAGGGGCGACACACCGACCACTGGGGCAGATCAAAGCATTCTCAAGTCGTCGGAACAAGAGCGAAAACTCGATGCAGTGGCTGCGCGCCATTGTACGATGTAATGATAGGCGCCACGATGACTCGCGCTGCCGCGATGACCGACGCAGAAAGGATCCACGAGATGACTACACCCGTCGTGACCGATGCGAACGAGATTATGAGCGTCGCCGCGATGACTCACGGAGCCTACATCGCGTAACTTTGGCGGATACATATGTGGCAGATATTGTCGCGGAACTACAGAAACGAGACGCCCAAGATGTATCAGTCGACCATAAAGCCAATTATGCTAGATCCGGTAATCGACCTCACACGGGCGACTTGACCAGACGGATCTTCAGCCGGGACAACTGGTCCCAGCGCCGTGGAAACCGGGATGAGCGGCCGCGACAATATGCGCCTTGCGCCGCTTGTGGCAGACTCTCTCGCTCAGTACATTTCGGTCACCGGTCCTGTGAGCTGTGCAATAACCTACTCAACGGTAGGCGAGATGGACGCTCTAGCGGCAACGGTAGAGACGGTTCTGACGGCTTGTCAGTAGGCAATGATCCAGAACTGTCATCGCTGGGGCACGACAGGAGTCTTCGTATAGCTGCCGATGACTCGCCAGGGGTGGCGCAAGCTTTACGTTCCAGCGTCGCCCTACCCACGGATCTTGGGGCAACTCGAGATAATATTGAGCCGACGAAGGATGACGAACATGGCCACTCAAAGCCGAACACCCTGACCGACGATGCACCGACAACTCATCCAGCCTCCGGATACGCCGCTGAAGCTTCAGTGAACTCACCGGAGATTTCGCACATGTCGGTGATCAGCGTCCTGAACATGGCAGAGGCTGATGCCGCAAACTACGAAGGTACAACGCCAACCAGTTCTCCGACAACTTGTATGGACCTGCACCTTCCGTTCGTCCGTCTGCCGTATAATTATACTGGCTTCGTGGTGTCATTTGGTGGTTCAGTGAATGGCGACTATGGCAGCTGCTCCTGGATTGTGTGGCGCCTACCGGAATGGCAAATAGTAATTGCCGCGAGCGCTTACCTCGAGAAGACCACATGCGATATTGCCGAGTACGTGGGGATTAACAATGGTGTTATTGCAGCGCTACAGCATGGTGCCCAAAAATTGGTTATAGTTGGAGACTCGAAGCTCGCAATCCGGCAATCTCTAGGGGTGGTTGTAGGGCGGGAAGTGTCGTCGTTGCTGACTCAACGAAGCCGCCACAAAGATATTACGGCACGGCTGCGGTGGGTAAAATACATTCCCGTTCTCCGAGAGTACAACGCTACCGCGGACTCACTGGCGACCGAAGCACTGGAAGCGAAGGTATCAAAAGTGGTCCTGAACCCAAGCAGGAAGGCCGAGCTCAACGACCTCAACCGAATCCATGAAGCTATTTACGAGTCACCATCGGAGGAACCAGATGGCAAAATCCAGCTTCTGGGAGCTCTATTCAATTCTGGATGATGACACCTCTCTCAAGCACAAGTCCTGCGCTGATTCCACGCGTGGCGAGCACCGTACCATTATGGCGGTAACTCACTCACATGGCAAGTTCAACAAGGAGCTGGTCAGACGTGCGGACAAGATACCTCCCTTGTCTACGACTGGCGAAAGCAGTGCAAATTATCCGGAGCATGCTCAGGACGATAGCGCACCGAAATCTCACTTCGAGTGGATCAGCCGCATCTGGCCGTACATGGAACGGGGCAAATGGGCTGGAGATTACAAGGACGTTATCAGCGAGACGCAGTTGTCGACAAGCACTCAGCGCACACGACATGGACTACGTCTTCGGATGGTCGAGGCCGGTGATGCGGCTTAGGACCCGGCAGCGACAACTCAACCTCACGATGAACTGCACCTGGGGCAATGCAGCCCATGTATGCAGACGAAAATTGTTACTGCAGGTTTGCATATTACATGGAGAGTGAACGCGATCGAATTCGGACGAAGATTTACGATTGAAAGGAATTTTTACAAGCCACGACAACTCAACCGCAGCGCTGACATGATATCAAGCATTACAGGACCGAGTTGGACGACTGGCGATGACTGACGATGGCTCGCAGGCCCGCCAGAGCACCCCCGGAGGCATGGCTATGAGTGCTGAAGACCGCAGAAATGCTGAAGCAGCGAGGGACTTGTGGTGACTCCTGGTCAAGCATTAGACGGCAATCCAGACACAATCGGATGCCTGTCAGAGCTTCAGATGATGTTCAGAGCCGTGGCCAACGCATTACGACGCCTGGTCATTACTCGATTGGTGCTTGCAGGATTGGTCTACCGTGACGACGACTGGCGAAGGCTACAACGGCGTCGAGCACGTCCAAACCAGCTACACACGCCGGCACAGTGATTCGACTACCAAGTGAACAGCTATTACAAGAATGATGAAGAGCCCAGCCGCACAACAGCTCTGTAGCACCTGAACTTGAATCCGAGGGCCCGACAATTATTGCTGACTCATCCGACTCGTCTACGCGGTCGACATGTGTCACGGAGGTGATTGACATATGCTTCCGGAGAAGCAGATGGAAATGCACAGCCGATCACGATGTACCGTCCCATCATCGTAGACTGAGTTGTTGCGACGACGTTGGCAAGGCGTGCAAGCCGCTGGAGAAGCATGCGTGCGCTGCGGATGGTACGCTTCTAGCAACAAGCTTCATGAGACGCCTCGGGTGGACTAGAAGCCGCTACGTGTCCTGTAAGACGGCGAGGCCACATACGCTACGACATCACGAAGCTCACCAAGATGGCGAAGGAAGTCTGGCACCACGACGCTCACCAAGTACCATGGATCGCATCGTGGTGGGGACAGCTGTGCTGTAGTGATTTGCCGCTGAGCGAGAGTGAACCGGCGACCAAGCTTTGGTGGTGTCGGAACATACCTG
>JAIKVD010000840.1:0-14539 GCA_024679075.1 Phytophthora uliginosa
GTCACGCCACTCTCCGAAGATAGAATCCGGGACATTCTCGAAGCTTGTTTCCACCAGAAAGTAATTCCAACCATGCTCCTCCTCAAACATACTGAGGGCCATTTTTACGGGGTCCAGCACGGCGACACGTTCCACGAGTGGCACGCTCAACGTGGCTCCGAAATGCGGGAACGTCTCGACCAAGTTCATCGCCTGGTCGGATTACCTGTATTGCCGTCGGCCGGATACGACCCGGAATCGGTGGCCGAGGAAGCGGCGAATGAGGAGCAAGCACTTCTCGAGGAGATGGGGGTAGACTTCTACGCGAGTGGCTCGCAATCTAGCTCGGTACCCGAGGTGGTGGTCACTTCGGTTCAGCGCGTTCGTGTTGACCAGCATGCCGACGTTCACCGGAGTGTCTATGAACGGCTTCTCAAAAACCATGACCTCAAGGCAATGGACGCTATCGACAGCAGGCTGGTGGCGCGTCTCCACAGAGCAAATGATGAGGCGTATGGTAGGTGGTTGGCTACTGAAGGCCGGAGTTTCTGTATACCGGCCCCGGAGGCTGGACAAACACCATGGCTTGCATCACTTGATTGGCTCAGCTCTACATCCCAGGCGTTTCGTCATGTGCTTGCTTACCTCCCATTTCCAGAAATGGCGGTCCAAGGGTGCACGCACGAACAATTGAACAACTGGGGGGAGCGCGAAGCATATCTCGACCAACTTCAGACGCTCGACCGGATTCAGCATGATGAAGACAGTGACGACGGAGCCAGGAATATGTGCGCGACATGGGTTGAGCAGTGTAACCAGGCTGCCACGCAAGATGCTATGGAACTTGCCCGCGATAGTCACCGATGGGAAACGCTTGGTCAACTGGTTGACAGCTCCTTGCTGAGGGTACGGCCGATCGACATCCCGCTGAGCACTGGTTCTTACTGTACACACTACCGTACGTGGTTCGCGAATGGGAGGATACCGCCATGGGGAGGGCCCCGACCAGCTCACGGGCACTCTGGTATCAGGAACACCTTCAGTTACAGACACTCTGCAAGAGTGTAGTCGCCAGGCGAGACTGGAGCCATGCACTGCGGCTCCCTCTTGGTCCCTCGCGGACAGAACTCACCCCGCACGCTTCGCCAGCAGCGAGCATGGGCGAGCTGTCTGCGGGCAACTGTCATTAAGGGCAGCACGACTGCCTACCCCAAACTAGGTGAGAGGCAGCCTCAGTTTGGGAAATTTTACGCCGTTCAGACTCACACTGAACGGTCAGCCTCTATTCGCCGCGACTTTTTGCGTTATCGCCGCGGCCGCCTCCGGCATCATAGTCGCGGTGGGCCGTGTCTCACTCGGAAACGTAAGGGGGAGTGGCACTCTTCGCTCTATGAGGACGAAGTCACGAGTTGCCTACTAAGCCAAAATGTGAGAGGCTTCGGTAGAGAAGTGACGGATCGCGCTGCTTGGCTGGCATCCTTTAAACGACAACATCGTCACGGTCATTTTGACATGGTACTACTACAGGAGACGCATGTCACGGCGGAGACTGCGCCGTTGGCCACTCGTGACCACGCCCACCAATGGGGTTACCGCGTTGGCCCCGAGCTACCCACGCTTTCATACTGGTCGGGAGAGGACACCAAGGCAGCTGGCGTAGGAGTGCTCGTGCATCCCAGGAGCAAGTTCCAAAATGTTCGACCTGTACTCGAGGAGTATTGGTCGCCGCATTTCATGCCGGTATCCGCCCAACTAGATGGAGAGACTGTGTACGTTTGTAACGTCTACGCACCCGTGGATCCCCCCCCCTCGCGCGAAGCTTTCTACACGCACCTAGCGGAGATCCAATTTCCAACGGTTGTTCACGCCTATGTCGGGGGAGATTTCAATTGCACCCAGCATGGGGTGCAAGACAGATCGTATGCACCGACGGCGAATGACCATTACTCACCAGCTCTGGACTGTCTGTTGCAACGCTGGCAACTTTATGATAGCGTTGCACAATCATTACCCGGCCCGGAGGACACCGATGCGCTTCAATGGTTTCATACAGAGCATCATACTCATGAGTATACCATTCCGGGGCGGGGGTTGGTATCCAGCCGACTGGATCGGTGGTATGCGAATGATAGGGCTAAATCATGGCTGGCGGCCACGCACCTTGACGCCGACGGAATGCGGACGGATCACAAAGGAGTTGCACTCCATTTACGTTCGCCTCAGGACCCGGTACGTATCCGAAAACCAAAGCGGGTTTTTTCAGTCCCAGCGCACGTGAAAGTCAGAGCTGACCAGGTGGTGCAGACGGAGTTGGGGCTTTTAGCCGAGGCGCATGAGCAAGCCAATCTCACAGCTGAACAGGCAGCGGAAGTGTGGGACGCGGCTAAAACCCGTATTGTGGTTGGACTTCTCAATGCGCGGTGAGACGCCAACCGGAGCAGGAAGAGCACCTATCGCAAAAAGCTCAAACGTCTGTATCATCGAATGAAGCGGATTAACCAATTAATGCGGGCAGACGCTGGACATTGCCCACTTCCGCGGGAGGTATTGGAAGCACTGCAAACCAAGGCAAGAGACCTCACGCAACGCATCGCCACGCTTAAGCGAGATTGGGTCCGCACAAAAGCTCAGCGGCTTTTTTCAATCGCACGCCTGGACACCCGAAAAAACAACTAAACAGTTCTTTCAGCGGATCTCCTGCAAATTTAGCGACAACGTCATCCCAGCGCTTCGAACCGCGACTGTTGAGCTTGCAAGGGAACCCCAAGAGAAGGCGGATACGCTGGCTGAGCGGTGGAGCCCCATCATGCAAGGTACAGCAGCTTCATCAACGAATCTCGATCAGGTCAGCCAATGGATGACACAGACTGACGGCAGTGATGTGGCTGAGTTCGCCAACGAGAACATCATCACGAAGGACAGAGTCGTCGCCGCAATCCGGGCATGCAAGTCCGGTAAAGCTTGCGGCCCGGACCGGCTGGGCAATGATTGGTACCGAGAGTACGCGGAGATGCTCGCCCCGTTGCTGACCAAACTCTACAAATTGTGGTATGCCGCGCAAGTTTTCCCATCATCATTTCTCAGCGCAGACATATTTTGTCTTTAAAAAGGCGGAGACGGCAGCAACCCGTTGAATTACCGCCCTTTGGCGCTCCTTAATACGGAATACAAGATTCTAACTCGACTCCTCACGACACAACTGAGGAAAACACTGGCGAAGAGGATCAGTGTGTATCAAAACGGGTTCGTCCCTGGTCGCCAAATCCATACCACGATAGACTTCCTGGCGGCCGCGCAAAGAATGGCTTCCTGCTCCCCTCCGGCGAGAGACGCCGTCGCGCTTCTGCTTGACTTTGCCAAAGCCTATGACTCTCTGGACCGTGATTACTTATATGCGATCCTCCTCCGCCATGGTTACCCGCCTCATTTTGTCAAGATAGTCGAGCAACTTCACCGAGGGACATCGGTTCGCTTTTTGGCTAATGGGGTCCATTCCCGCAGTGTTCCAGTCACTCGTGGTATACGGCAAGGATGCCCCATGGCCCCCTTACTCTTCATTTTAGCGCTTGAACCACTCTACCAGCGGCTCCAGCAAGAGGGGGCCCATCGCGGCGTAGTGCTCCATACCCAAGCAGCGCAGGTGGAACTTCGTGTCGCGGGTTATGCGGACGACACGGCTGTCTATCTACGCGACCCCGGCGAACTGAACCCGGCCTTGCTAGTCCTCGACTTCTTTAGTGGAGCTTCCGGTCTCATTCTCAACCGGGAAAAAACGGTAGCTATCGCACTCCACCCGGATGGACTAAGCGTGGTCTCTGCATGGTCGAACGACATCCGGCTGCTCGATCAGGACGAAAAATGTCGGTATCTTGGCTTTCAGGCAGGTAGCCGGCCTAGCGCGGCACATTCGTGGGATGTGGCGAGCATGCAATTGAGGACCCGTATCCGTTTGGCTAGTCACCGCACACTCACGGTAGATCAACGCGCCCGGGTAGCAGCAGCGGGCATTAAACCCAAGCTACTATACGTGGGCCGTCATGCATGGCCTACCACGGCCATAGTGAAGACTTATTCGAAATGCATCAACAACTTCGTGTGGACCGGACTGTTTACGGAGATGGCTCCTAGAGGCGACCCCTGGATTGACGAGGACGTAGCGGGCCTGCCCCGGCGGGATGGTGGGATGGCAGTGCCAGATCTCCGGGCAGAACTACTGGCGATGACATAACCGGGGGCTCCTCGCTGGGCCATCTTATTGGTGACATATTACACGATGATCGCGGAACGTCAGCAGCACCACCTGTGTTGGTAACCCCCGGTTTCGGTGGGCGTATTTTCGGTGGATTTAGGCCAGGTCAGACCATGCGGAAAGCTGGGGTGGGACTGATCCTCGCGGCGGGGGCTTACCCGCTTCCTTCGGACCTACACGACACGATGATGGATCTCTACACGCTGGTTACAAATACCCTCCCTCCCGTATTAGACTGGAGTGAAGGCCAATGCTTGCTGAACATTCTTCCGCTCGCTGGCGCAGAGGTAGGAGCTCTTCGTGGTGCACTACGACGGACGACCGGGGCGCCTTGTCTGGAATGGCTGCCTGTCTCTGAGGTAGGCTTTTTATTCCAATGAGCGACTCCGCTGACACTCGGGCTGGAACCCGGAGCGCTGCTGAACTCCGCTCTGCACCGTGTACACTGCAACCGCTGTCGCCTTCAAACGATATCGACGATTAGTCCGTCAGCAGTAGCTCAACGTTGTCTTTTCGTAGCCAACACACGTGCTGAGTGTTAATGAAGCCAAAATTCACTATTCATCCGTCGCGTTCTAGCATGTCCATGCTGAGTACATCATACGGAGCCGTAGGTGTAAGCAAGATGTTAGTGAACAGTACCTTCAACTCAGCATGCGGCTTCTTGTTGTTCGTCACCCGCAGTGTGACGTCACCGACATACTCATCCTCTCGGGCATTGCCATCATACCCTTGAACGAAATGCACCTCGTCCTTGCGAACATTGTGCAGCAACGAGCGTTGGTTACAAACGTGCACGTCGCTTGCCGAATCAAGCATCCATTCCATTTCAGTTCCAGCAGGCGTCGTGATCGGCGCGGCAGTAGCAACAGAAACACCTCTTACATGACAGCAAAGAGCGCTCGAATTCTTGCCTCCGCGTTTCTCATTGTTATAGTCATTGCCTTTCTTATTCTCCCACCTCTTGAACTCCGATACAACAGGCTTGTCAGAAGAATCAGTCTTCCGACCTGGGGCAATTCGCTCGTAGGTTGCCCACTTCACCACATTCGTAGCACGTACGAGTTTCTTTCTTCTTGCCAGACTGCTTACCTCCTTCATTCTTCTGCTTAGGCTTGTACCGACCCTTTCCGTTTTGCTGCTTCCTCACAAGCAACTCGCTCATCAAGAGCTGACTCCACACGCGGTGCGTTCATCACTTGGGCAGCAGTCGGAACGGGGCCACCGTCACGAACGACGTAATGCTTCGAAAACTGCCGTACGACGTCACGGTGTGTCCGTGATACGTGACCTAGAAGCGTCTCGGCAAAATTTTCATCCGTCGCTTGCTTGCCATAACGGAGGAGCTGTCGACGCAAATTATCCATCTCCCTCAGCCATTGATCCATAATCTGGTCAAGAGTGTACCGGTTGAAGATGAATTCATCTCGAGTGAAAATATAATTCGAGTATTCACGCTTGGTTTGTCAATCAACGAAGCGACGCCACATTGCTTCAGCTGATTCTTCCTGACAGATCATTTTAGCATCAGCAGCAGACACACCGTGCAAGATGGCTTCCCGAGCAGCATTATCTCGCGCAGCAAAACCAATCACTCCCCGAGGATCAGTGCGATGAGAACCATCCACCACATCCCAGCAACCGAGGCGGGTACGAAAAGGACGAAGCTGCACAGCGTATAGATCGCAACTTCCTTTCATCATTGGTGGTTTATGAGAAATATCTAGTTTCATGGAAGCCAATCCCGTTTGGGGGACTCCAACGCCAGCTTGCTGTGCTCCAACACCGACTTGGGGTACTCCAGCACCGTACGTACTAGCTCCACCAGCTGTGCACATCCCAAAAGGTGCAGCTCCTCCAGCGAAGCCAAGACCACTGCTCGTCACCGCGGTAGCACCAGGAATGCCCACTCCATCAGCAGGCCACGCCTGAACTCCACCAGCGAGAGATACTCCATGCATTCCAACTCCAGTTGCAACACCAGGGAAACCACCGGCAACACACCGGCAACGTGACCTCCAACACCGGCAACGTGATCTCCAGCTGCTCCAGACATAGCCACTCCAGTCCCAGTAAAACATCCACCAGATCTTCCCTAGTAGCCACAACAGTCGTCATCACCCGCCCCAGCAGTCACTACTTGCTACACACTCGGTGCTCCACCCGCTGCTGAAGATGCAGCACTAGTCACAGGTGGCGGTGGCGCAGAACTTAGTGGTGCCGAACTTGGTGCCGAACTTGGTGGCGGCGCGTTCCCACTCATCACAGTCACGAAAGGCTCCTGACGCACTTGGGCTCAGTACCTGTTGAGTTGTAGGCAGGTTGGAGCGAGTGACCGTGCACGAGCAGATAGGATCACTTTCTTCCCACGGAAAAATAATGGGATTGAGGAGGAGAAACCTCGTAGGTGCCAACCCCCTCTAAAGTTAGATATGCAGAAAAATACTGGTCCCATAAAAGATAGGCAGTCCCATAGAGGGACTGGGCACAGGCTACCTTCAACTTCAAAGTGCTGTGAGCTGGCGGAGCTCGACACGCCTTCTTCACAGTTAGTCCGCATATTTGTCATACATAGTTAGTCCACAGATAGGGGGAAAGTCCATGTGGACTTCCACAGCATCGTGAGATACTACGTCGATAATGGCAGAAGATACGTGGTACAGTATACAACAAATAGTATATCCAGATCCAAGGATAGGACGGATGACAGAATGGATACAAAATTGACTTTGCTTCGCTGCGCTCGTGCGAATACCTATATTCACTGGCTTGTGTAATAGTACTGGTACAGTCCGGTACTGTACTATCGTTTACTACATGTAGCTCGTTAATATCATACATAAGTACCAAGCATCGACATCAATACAACCAACTATACCTACCGAGTGGCAATATTCCCTGGATCGTAGAAATCGATAGAACACAAGAGAACACGGGCCCATGGCGGCCAATTACAATTGGAAAACGCGCACTTCATCGGTTGGTGTTCAGGGAGCTTGAAGAGGATCTGCCGCAAAGTAAATTTGAGAGTGAACTATCGAGATCCGGGTGCCAAATTAGCGCGCGTTCTCCTGGAAGCATAAAGCAATGCTTGCGCGAGTTGAATGAAGCTTCGCGGTCCGTAGGGGTGCCCTGACCCAGCACGTCCAATGTGAAGACGGCGTGGAAACATGGCTGGAAGCCAGCTAAGTGCGCGGCAACTGTGCCACTTCGCCACCCGAAGCACCTGCGTGCTCGTTTGGATCTAGGCAGTAAAATGGCAGTACTATTGGTGCGACAGGGTGAACTACTGGTTACTATAGTTTGGATTTTTCAAACTACTAGCGGCTTGTGCCATAGTACTGGTATTAATACTACAGTACTATCGTTTACTGGCGAGCGGACTGTTGCAAAACCCTGGATGTAGCACTACCAGTATGAGCTATGATTGTTGAGTTTTTCCCTCCTTCCTGCAGAAAGAAATCGCGTGCGCTTTCTTATCAGAGGAGACGCCCTTGCGCTGAAACTCCTTCGGCTGTTTGCGAACGTCATTCCGGCTTGTTCGGCCCTTTGGCGCCATACATGGGAATGAGTAGGTGGCTGTGGTTGTCCGAAAGAGCCAGACCTATTTTTTGCACGTGTACCTTTTGACAAGGACTTATCCTGTTATCCAAATACATGTACATGTATTGAGGAACGCTTGCGGAGTAGGACTCCTAGTGTAGGGCCAATAATGAGTGTACTTTTGACATAGGAATTTCGTCATTTGAATAATTATTTGGCGTCGCTACTAGAGGGCTGGGCTGGTAGCGCTGGGCGTTCTGGTAATGCTGCATTCACATGAAATTGCGCATCTCAGCATCTGCGCGCGACACATCCGGGTACGCATCGTAACTCGTCAAATCGCTGAACCCGCCCATTAGCGGAACGCGTGACGAACACATAGAAGCCGAGGGTGACAGTACCGTATATGAGATCTCCTACTTCAGACCCCGGATTCTTGAAGTTGTACTGTTGTATTTTGTTTTTGTCCCTTTCTGCTCTTTTTGTGTGAGTTTTTGGCATCTTCCTTGCAAAATTGGGCCATATTATGTTCACTATGCACGGCCTTTATACTCTGAATTAGGAGATCTTTCTGAAGTAGGAGATCTCATATACGGTTATATTCATGTGTTCACCTTCTTATGGGGTCAAATACAACACGCCTAGGCGACGATGAAAGCCGTCAAAAATTATTACTGTGGTATAGAAAGGGAGCACAGCCCCTAAACTGCACCAAATGTACAGTAAAAACCGTAATTAGTCTAGTCCAGACTAATTGCGCCGGCAAAATTCCTGGCGGGTGAACACAAATAGTCTGGATCAAAACCATCCACACTAATAAGGAATCCACACTAATAAGGCGTGGACTATGATGGATGTGTTTTGGAGGATTTATCAGCACTTTCGGGCTGAATATCGATCGAATATGATCGATTCTGGATGAAATTATCATCAAAATGGAATTGTTTATCACGGATCTCTTGTTCACGACCACTATTAGTCTGGACCAGAGTAAATGGGAACCCATACTAATTAGGCACCCAGACTAATTACGGTTTTTACTGTAATGTTTGATTAGACTCAGTATTAATACATAAAGTGTAGCTACGGGGCTTTTTCCGTCGTACAGTATGTTGTACCATCTGCAAGGTGGCAAAGCACTTTTTGCTGACCGTTCGTTGCTGCGAACTTCTCGAGTCGTCGTTTTTGCACTTCGCAGCGAAGTGCAAAAAACGATGACTCGTGCGTTGACTCACGAGCTGACGTGCAAACCCAGTCGATTATTAATAGCAAGGGGACTTTTCTACAGTGACGAAAAACTTCGTCAGCAAAACCAACTATGAGGCGTACATCTCCGTAAGAAACGGTAGCGTTCCGCGTTCCTGTACAGCTCTCACGACGAGCCCATGCATTTTTGAGGCTACATGTGTTGCGATCTAAACTCGGACGTCACGCGACGCGCTACCGTTAGACTATGACGATCACGCTATCAATGATTGCTTGCAATCCATTTTCTGTCCTTCCCATCGCAAATATGAGCTTGGCCTGCCTCTCTATGGGAAATTTTATGGGGATCGAGTTAGGAAGATCGAGGCGGACGAGGCCGAGATGGCTCAAGTGGGGACGCCTTCAAACTCAAGCGATGGAGGAAGTTGAAGCCGATGCGCTCACCAGAGTGGGTCATGGCAGACGAAGTGCCGCTTGCGCACCATGCTGGATACGATCGTAGGGGCCGACCCGCTGACACACGACTTTATCTGCAGCGCGCGCAGTGGGTCGATTGGTGTCGGGATGGATCCAACAGTCGACGACGCCGTCAGAAGCGTAGGCTGTCCTGATGATGTCTCCCGTGTCGCCGCCATTCAGGGCTTGCTCTTAAATTAAAACTACGAGTGCTTCAATAAATAACCTATCCACATGTTAACATTTTTAAATTATTACTAACACGGAGTTGGCTAGAGCAACAGAAAATGAAAATCCCTCCTGGGGATGGATGTCATGGCCCTCAAATCCCTAAAAGAACCGCTTTTAGGGAGAAGAAAGCGCCTCGCTGAGCCAATACGGCAGCTGTGAAGACATGTTTGGCCTCATGGAATAGCTATGGGCGAGACGGCCTAGCCACTTGGCGTGGAAGCGCGAGAAACGAATGCATTTACAAATATGAAGCCGGCAATTTGGCTGGATTCGGCGGGCCCTCCTTCTGTACGAATTTATCCCCTCTCCGATCACCTTCAAAACCTTATATGTTACCAAAAATACACCAAAAGTAGCTGATTTTCTGTGTAAAAGCCAATTCTGTACTGTGGATTTTCTGTTGCTGTAGCACGATCCGTTATAACACCTCGATCTTCCTAACTCGATCTCCATAGAATTTCCCCTCTATATCTAGCGACTCAACGCGGTTTAGCCAAATGCCACGCCGCAACAGAAATCTCGTCCATTGTCTCCACCTGTCCAGTCAACACTGTTGACACTCACCTGTAGAGTATTCCAGCCTCCATCCATTCATTATCAAATTTGCCAGCAACAACACAAAACCGACCAGCAGCATCTTCTCGCCATGCTCGCTCGACGCGCATGGCTGGCTATGGCGTTGGCCACAACTTTGGTTGCGCTGTTCTCAAGTTCGAGTGCACGGAGTCTGACGCCGCACGAACTTCGACGGCTAAATGATCAAGACATTTACCAGCGTCTGCTCACTCAACAAGCGCAGATGGCAGACGACCGAGCGACCTGCGAAAAAATGCTTCGCAACAGCTTTTTGTCCAAGTACTTGACGAAGCTACCGACCACGCCAACATCTTTGATCTATCGAGAACTCAAAATGCGACCTCGGGACCCTGGCTTCACTGGTGAGTGGAGACTCGAAGGAATCGGTTGCGTTCATGGGAGTGCTGGGCACGCTGTTGGGCGGCGTGACTGGCGCGAAGAGCACAACAGATTTATCGGCCACGCTTTCCTCGTGGAGCACCAACAGCAGTACACTGCAAGGCTTCTGTAACATCATGAATGAGCAAACCGGGTCGTGCATCGAGGCGCTGGTTCCCGTGATCATTTCGCCGATGCGATGTGTTGTCATGAGCTGAACGGGTACCTGGAAGTAATGAAGCTACTCGTCCCAACGGGCCAAACGCTTGAAGAAACAATCTTCGGCTTCGTCAATGGTCTCCACCAAACCATGTGCACCACTATCAACTCGGACAGAGAGCTTTGCTCAGCTTCTATGGTCTCGTACCTCTCCGACGTCGTGACTCGCAACGATTCGCTGCTCGGGGCCATCATTTTCAAGGCGGGCGTTCCACTCTACGCGTCTCGTAAGAGCGAAATCTGTTCGTCACTGGAGACGCCTAGCCTGGCCAGCGGTCTGGAAAGTAGTGGAAGCATTCCCTATTACGCGGCATCATGTTATGTTTCGGGTTTCTCGTCACTTTTGCAAAGCGTGGACTCGGTGGTGACACACTTGTCGGGCAATTCGATGGCCGAGCTCTTCGATCTCATCACGGGCCGCCAAAATTCGGCATCTCGATTCTCGACATTCTACCTGCCATCCAGGAGTGCAGCTTTGGCGGTGTGTGTGCCAAACCAAACTTCACGCTGTCAGCGTCCAATAGCTCTAATGCTACCTCGCCGTTCGGTGGCGATGTGGATAGAAAGACGCGCCGTCCGGAGGACGTCAAGTGCACGCTGACGCGCGTGTGCGACAGCGACAACGTCTGTAGCGAGGTTTGCGAGACTGGAACTGCAAGTATCGAGCCGTGGGTTGCAAATGCTATCGCTTACCAGCGAAACTTGTCCTATGCTGAGTCGCTTTGTTACGCGGTATGAGCCTTTCGGCGGCAGTTCCAGGAAACTCACGTTCTTGTCAAGGCCCATCAGTATTGACTGGGACTGACCCGCAGTCCACGTGGCAGTTGGTCAAAAGGGGTTTTTGAGCCTGGGGCTTTCCTCCTCATGCCCTAGTGTGTGGTACGTTGCATGTAGTTGAGTAAGGTTGGCTGAGAAAAGAATGAATCACTTTGGAATTTGCCTCACTCAAGACAAGAGCCTCTCCTTCTCTATCTCTTCGACTCCCAAGACTCCAACACTTCAAGAACACCTACGGACCGACGCTGTTCGTCTCGGAGCGCACTAACTGCTACGCGGAACTGCCGGGAACGCATAACAGCGTATCACACAGGCCCGCGGCTATGGCAACCGCGACCAACTATTCAATGCGGCGCTTAACGCCTCCAACGCTGACTCGTACATGCGCACCAGCAACCAGTTCTTAAGTCTGACGGATCAGCTGAATTTGGGCGCGCGGTTCCTGGAATTGGACACGCACTACTTCGCTTCGTCACTGCGCGAGGGTCACTGCTCCAAATGGGATGTTTCCCTCATCAACAGCCTGTCGACAAGCATGGTGGCTTCGTTGAAAGATGCTCTGTATGCCAGAGGAGACGACAGCACGGTCGAGTGGGAGTCGTCACTGATAGGCTGCCTGCCTTCGCTAAGTGGCATCCGCGCTGAGGAGCAGCGTCTGCACAATGAGTCGCTAGTGGAAGTGGCGTCGTGGCTGGCAAGGAACCCCAACGACCTGGTCGTCATCTACGTGGAGATCGGAGATGAAGTGAAAACCTTTTCGAAGATGGACGCACTTCTGGCGTCACCTTCGGGGATCTCGTCTTCCCGTTCGATTTGGAGGTCGCCGGTGGGGACTGGAGTGGATTCCAGCTGAAGGACCTGATCGCTCATGGCAAGCGCCTCATCCTGGTGACCGAGCCTGAAGCGAACGACCAAATGTTCTACATGCTGGTGGCTGGGCGGACATTCCAACAAGCAAGTCGGGGCCTTCTGGTACGTTCTTTAACCCCTTACATCCCATATGTTGTACGGTACTACATAAGAGGCATCTTTGTAGCAAGCAATCAAATGAAACGTTATTCATCTTCTTCGTACCGAACCTATCGTTGCTGGACGTGTGCAACGATTAAAAAATGGGCTACCAAATAACCGGGACACTTGTTATGTTGATTCAGCTATCATAAGCTCTTTTAGCCTACATAAGACCGCTGTATGTTGTAGGTGCCTTTACTATGGTCACGTGTACACACCCCGAACCCCCACATCTAAATCCGTACTTAAACGGTGTTGCATACAAAAGATTATATACTTGAATATGGGACGGGGTAAAAATATACCATTTATCTAGGCCCGGGAAGTAAGGGGTTAACGAGACGACGAACGCTGGCAAGATCATTCGTGCCTTCGAAAGCGAACTGCACTACGCCACTCTCAACGCTGGCGGCTTTGTCGGCGGCACCAGGAACGTGGACACAGCGGCGGAGCCGGGCAATGTGAACGCTACTAGTCTTCCGGTTTTCGTGGGCGCTGGAGTGAACATTCTGGCCCCTGATGGACTGGACGGCGCGACGATGGCCGCAATGGTGTGGACGTGGGCGGAGAATGAGCCGGCTGCGGGCTCTACGGCCGTGCAGCTATCGGGCCTTGATAGTCGATGGCACGGCGCGGTCGACTCGACCAGCATCTCTCACGTAGATGTGTGAGCAGCAGTAACCGCATGGCGTGGAATGTGGTTCGCCAGGACTCGTCTTGCCCAATCGGGGTGCTCCGCGACTGGCGGTGGAGAACGTGGCGCTACTGACCGTGCTTCGGGCGGAGGGAGGCAATGTGACGGCTCAATGTGACGTAGATCTCAGCAGCTTCTCTATTGAAGTTACAGCTCAATTGAGCGTTGATGTTTCCAGCAAGCAGCTTTAGGTCGTCCCAATACCCAACTTCATGGACATTTTTTTTTCTTTCTCAAAACATATTTCCAGGGCTTCAAAGTCCTCGAGAACGTTGTCGTCCGCGATGAAGCTGACTGATAAACTCGCTGTTGGTGGAGACCCATTCATGTACAGGTATTACATGTACAACCTTGTTTACGGGGTACCGTATCCGAGATTGGCAACAAATCGTTGCCGCCGTCATCTCCGACTGCGTGAAAAGCCGCTTCAACCGAGATCCCCTCTGTGCAACGCGGTCCATTGCGGGGGCCTTGCTCGGGTGGGGTTCCCCGCAACACGAATAATGTTAATAAGTGGCGCTGTGTACTACATGTATAACAAGCAGCCACGCCCGCAACTCTCTGAGGCATGCAGCCATGACGATACTCGTTGTTCACTTTGTCAGTCGCGCAGTTGAATCCCGAGCTTTGCAACCTACCGCCAGTCCAACGGACGGCTGGCGAAAATGGCCAACATGGCTACATCGCGGACTTATCCGAAGGTTATTCACACTGGATTTTACTAAGACCATAATAATCCCCAGTCTAATGGAAACCGAAATAACGGCTCATGCGGCTCTAACAGAGGTCGCGAGACCGTTGATGTACATGTACAGTAATTTGCCTCAATAGCGCAGTCGTATTCCGTATACAATTTATCAAGTAAATGAAGGAACAGAGGATCGATTGGTCCGTGAAAACGCACGGGGTTATACAGTCTAAAAGGTTATTCGTTGTGATGGCTGCGTTATTGAGGCGAATTACTGTACTGACCTGCTGCTGACTCCCTTGCGCTCACTTCCGGAAGGGTGGGCAGCTACGCAGGATCTCAGCGATCTCGCCTCCCCCCATGCCCCTCCAGCGATCATGGCTCGCCCTGCTGCTGCTGCTCACCGCCTTCGCTGCAATTGCATCGAGCTCGCCGCAGCAGCGTCGACAGCTGAGCGCCAGTGACCAGGAGCTCTACGCGCGTCTGCTGGAGGAGCAGGCAGACGACGCAGCGGCCTGCAACGCCAGCGCCA
>JAIKVD010000841.1:0-14533 GCA_024679075.1 Phytophthora uliginosa
CGCCGCCACGAGCCGAGCACTGTCCTGCCCCGCGTCAAGCCGCACGCCGTCCTCGCCCTGCGGCTGCGCGCTTGTCCTATCCGTTGACAGTCCTCCTTTGACACTGTCAAAATTGACAGACCTCCAAGGCTACCCTCTTCTACCCCAAGCATTTAAGCAAATAGATAGCGAGTCCACAGTGCCGACGAAATTGTTCATGGGGTCCACGAGCATCTGCAGCGTCTCGGTCTCGCTCTCCGAAGGCTTCGGGCACGGGAACGCGCGCATCTTGGAGCCCTGCCCAACACCAGCTGCACCGTCGGTCTTCAAGTCCGGGTCACCGCCCAGCACGTTCTCAATTCCGGCGGGCCACTGGTCACACCTCCAAATGCACGCTCGACAATGAAAGCCGTGACCTTGTCCTTGCCGTCCACCTCCGACTGTGCAAACACCGTCATGACCTCAGCCCATCCGCCGTTGCTGTTCCAGATCTTGCCTCCGTCCTGAATAAAATGCTTGCCGTCTTCCGACAGCGTGGCGCGAGTCTTGATGGAGCCGACATCGGAGCCGATCGACGGCTCAGCGAGTGCAAAAGCCGCGATGTGCTCGCCCGTCGCTAGCTTGGGCAGGTACTTGACCTTCTGCTGCTCGTTGCCGTTGAGCAAGATGCCCTTGAGGCCTATGGACTGGTGCGCCATGACCGTGACGGCCAGACTGCCGTCCGTGATCTCCTCGCGAGGAATTTCCAGAAATCAGTGATTTTCACTGAGATTTGTCAAGTAGATGGTGACAAGGTGTCACCATTCACTGTTAACATTTCGGAAGTGAAAAAAGTAGTACTGACGTATTTGTAATACTGCAACTTGTAAAGTCATACTACTAATCAAACTAATACTTCCGGAATAGATTAGATAAGACTGTTGACTGCTTCGAGCAGGAGTGGTAATTCATCGCATACAGCGCAAAAGCATAGTATGATTTCAAAAATGCACCCAAAGCCTACTATCTTTGCCAGCTTAAAATTCCATTAACAAGCATAGCTTCATAAGACTGTGAAGCTAATAGGCTTCACTGAGCTATTGCCTATTGCGTGGTGTACGAGATTGGCTACCAGGTACGTTGACCAGGTAGTTGGAATGTAATATTGTAGTGTAAGAGTACCATAGCGAAATCAATACAGTGAGCAGACGTAGGTTAGTTGTGGACCTCCATCTGCCTGAACTGCTGGGACAGCCTTACTTTGCAAATATCCACGCTCAAGTAAACCACCGACCCGCACGCCGGAATGCCACCAACTAAGACCAAAACAAAGGATTATGGCGGTGAACCGTTCTGGATGGATGATTCGGACCTCTCGACGGCTGTGTCGATGGGATTGTTACGGCCCGAAGTACCTGTACAGCACTCTGACCCAAGCCAGGACGACTATGGTATCGCTTACGACCGTCGGGATAACGTTGGGTCCGAGTATCACGGTACACCGAAGGCAATCCAGACACGGTGCAAGGCATTTGCACAGGCGTGGTGGAGCAAGATCAAGATTTTTCGATCTGTGACTCCGATCAAGGAGTGTAACACCTCGCAAGGGGTGTCAAGGCCCTCCCACAAAGATGCCAAGACCAGAGAAGTAATATCCAAGTGTCAGCAACCCGATCCCCGGCATATTCGGTGTAGATCGACGACATCGATCTTGACAGGGATGACGCCGATCTTGAAGATAGGCTCCGGATCTTGGCCCCACGCGCGACATAAACATCCGGTAGAGAGTCAGCAAGGCGGTAGACGACCAAAGGAGCCAATGAGAACGTGCCAAGGCCGGGAGCGAACTCGGTGGACACAAGGAGCACAGGAGAGCAGTTAAGCAGTTTGTAGGGCAAAGCTAACACATTAAACAGAGTTGAATTTCCTTCCTTCTTCACAAGTGGTCTTCGCCTTCGCGCTACCGGGCACGGGATATACTTTGGCCCACCCGACGCTACGCAAGTCGACGAAACCCTCCAAGATCGAATCACCCCGGACGCCAGGATTGCTTGGCCCAGCGTCTGTCAACCCTCGTTACGACCCACCGCTAGAGGAAGCGGCAAGCACGGAAAGGCAAGGCAAGGTAACACACCGACCACAAGGCAACCCTAGGCCCAGATCAACACTGGCCTCCGAGTCTCGATCTAGACAACCCAAGATCGACGACTCGACCCTACACCGGCGCAGCGAGTAGAAGTATCCCCGCTGCTGCCACACGTTCCCACTGTCTGCCAGACAGTCCAAGACTCGACTCAAGCGCGTCTTCCGGGATCACCCGAAGAGCGATCCAGCCCACCGACGGGTACACAAGGTGAGGATCAGCAACTTCACGGAATATCGGGGTACCCCCTCCATTAGTTGGCAGTTCGGGCGCCGTGTGCTAGAGGACCACCGCGACCTGCAAATTTCGCGGAACCACTTCGCCACACAGGCGTCCGGCTTTCAACTGAAGGTTGAGAGTTACAGCAGCAAGCGCAACGGTGTTGGAAACGCCAAGTAAGCTGAACGGACAAAATGTTTTGATACGGAGGCAAACGCCGAGGAGATTGTCTGCCCCTTTTCTATCAACGTCTCAGACATTGAGGGTTTTTGAAAAGTGACGCGCGTCAATTTTGCCCACAACCACATCAAGCACGTGGGCTTTTCGAGCCGTCCTGTTGCTGAAGGAACCATCCCTCGTCCTGCAAAAGACAAGAGAAACACCACCCAGAGTATTTCGGAGTTGACTCGCCTTGCTGAATCCGAGATGCTCCCTCTCTACGAAGGCAAGACGGAGAAGATGACAGGGACTGCAATTTCAGATTTCTTCGTTTCCAAGGGTTTCAAAGTGGGTGCCTATGCGATATCGCGGATCAAACGTGTACTTGATGAAGCTAACAGCATTGAGCGACGTGTCAGCTACCA
Source organism: Phytophthora uliginosa (assembly GCA_024679075.1). Taxonomy (NCBI): domain Eukaryota; phylum Oomycota; class Peronosporomycetes; order Peronosporales; family Peronosporaceae; genus Phytophthora; species Phytophthora uliginosa. The sequence continues at coordinate 2,905 of JAIKVD010000841.1, forward strand.
GAAACTCGAGCGTTATCTGAAGCTGATGGCAGAAAAAAACCCAGGGTCCGTTTGGAAGTTTGAGAAAGAAGGGGATGGAACTTTTCAAGCGAACGTGCTTTATCCCCAACATCGGGATCCGAGCTGCCCGAATGGCGAGACGGCATTTTGGCGTGGATGGGGCTCACCTCAAGGGTGAAATGAACGACTGCAGTGTTTTTTTTGTCACGACCGCCAAGAACTATAACAACCACATTCTCCCATTCGCGTTTTCTCTTGTTCCCGCTGAGAATTACGAGAACTGGTGTTGGTTTCTGCGAATTTTGCAAGAAGCGCTGGGTGATTTGGAGTGCTTCATTGTTCTCTCAGATCGCCAGAAAGGCCTCTTGTCTGCTGTTGCTGAGGTATTTCCGCGGGCTGGGCACCGGTTTTGCTTACGCCACATCAAGGAGAACATCAACCGCAAGGGCATCTCGCTTACGGGCAAGGAACGTGGATTGATTAACGACATGGCTCGCAGAGATTGTGAAAACGACTACGTCGTCTTCGAAAAGGAGCTTGCACGAACAAAGCCAGCAGTGGTGGAGTATCTGAACGGCATCGATAAAAGGCACTGGGTGAAATACAAGTACCAAGAAGCATTCAAGCTTCCAACCTACGACGAGACAACGTCCAACCTGGCTGATCAAGCAAATAGTTGGATTGTCAAAGACTGCCGTAGTGCAAAGCCGCTAGAAGCGTTTGCTATCTACTTCAGAAAGCTGAGTGAATTGGTGTCGGACAAGAGACAAATGGCTACTGTGTGGCTGCTCAAGAGCCCAGGCACTGATCTTGTCCCCCTCCTGGCATCCGATCGGAAAAAAGCTGGTCATTGCAAGTGACCAGTGCACAGTCACACCCTGCATGGAGGGCGCGTACAATATCAGATTCCTCGGTCCAGTGAAAATCCCCGGACATATCCACCCCTGGCGCCTGGTTGACCTGCCGGCCCGAGAGTGCACATGCGGCAATTGGCAAGACAAGGAGTTTCCGCGTGTTCACGCAGTTGCGGCAGCAGTGAAGGAATGCAAATCTCTCGACACACTGTATGACGCTAAGAGGATGTCCATCAATCAGTTCAAGGAGATGTACACGGCATCGTTTCGACCATGACCAACGGACGTAACACTGGAGCAAGATCGTGCACTAGGTCTTCCACCAATTCAGTCAGCTCCTCCAGAGCTAGGCAAGCGAGGCCTTAGGCCTGGACCGAAACCCGAACACAATCGTAGGAAGAGAAAGGGAGGGAGCTAAGGGCAGGAACCCGGTGACAAGAGCTAGGTGCGAGCAGAAACAAAAGATCGGGGTCACTACTCTTACCACAACCCATGCCTGAACACTTCAACGTGATAACATTTTACATTTCACCCACCTTGTAATCTGTGTTTTATACCAAAAAGGTAATTAACCCATTACTATTGCCTAATTTAACCCAGGTAACAGTGGGGTAAATGGCGTGTACTACTTTTCTGAATGTTAATTACGATATTAGGCTGATGCTGACTCCTATCGCGCGTTTTACTGTACGTCAGCGGCTGAAATCTGACCACACAGAGGCTTGTTAGAGCCAACTCTGTTTTAACGAATACTGACCATTTTCAGCCTGGAATTCTATTAGTAGTTTAGGATAGTATCACCAACGAAAGAATGAAATATTACTCTGAGTATACTACTGTAACTACTACGAATGTCCACAGTTAGCGGAGGTCTACGATAGTCGACCAGTCAACGCTGGCGAGGGCCTTCGCGCGCTCGAGATTGTCAGGACCAGTGACCCAGACGTTTACGGGCGCGCGCGCAGCATCCTCCATGTCCTCGTCCTCGCAGCCGTCCTTCTTTTCCTCGTCCTCGCTCTCCGCCTTCGCCTCCGCCTCCCACCAGCCCACCTTGTCCAACTCCCTCTTGATGGTGTAGACCTTGCTGGTTAGGCGCCTGGCGAGCTTTCTGCGCTCTTTTTGAAGAGCTACCACCTTTGGCCCACAGCCCGTCTTGCGAAGTAGGTGCTGCTTCAATTTCGTTGACGTGCTCAGTTTAAGGTGGCAGCGCCAACACGTGGTCGTCTTCCGGGTTTTTGGGCGGCCCGGCTTCTTTTTGCGTAGGTGTCGAAGTGCTGGTGCCATGGAGGATGCCGAAAACGAAATGGGCACGCTCGTAGAATGATAAGCACCGGCAGCAAGCGTGCTCTTCTAGCTGCAGTTGCTGTTGTAATATGCGCCAAGTAGTACTGATACATTACTATCACTGAGTCAGTGCTTTGCTCTGTTACAAATCGATTTGACAAATCTCAGTGAAAAGCACTGATTTATGGAAATTCCTCTCTCCTCGCACACGCGCGCATAGCCCGTGTTCGACAGGCCGAGCCCTTCCAGCTCCTCCGGGATCTGCAGGCCGAAGAGTCCGATCTCCTTCATGTCGTTCAGCACCTGTGGGGGGGGGGGGTCTCCTTCGTCGTGTCGATCTGACGCGAGTCCACAGTGCCGAAGAGCTTGTTCGTGGGGTCCACGAGCATCTGCAGCGTCTCCGTCTCGCTCTCCGAAGGCGTCGGGTACGGGATCGCGCGCGCCGCGTTGTTCACGCCTAGGAACAGCCCGGTGTACGAAACGTCGGCGGCCGCTTCGGCGGCGGGAAACAATATAGTTGATGGGAACGCGTTAACCCCGGCGGCAAAAAATATGGTTAACGCGTTCCCATCTACACCATAATCCGCGCTACTTCGCCCCATTCATCTTGACTGCAGCGGGTAATCGCCCGCACCGGCCGAGCCTCCCAGCATCCATCTTAAATGTTCGCCCGCCGTCTTGCACTGAGTCCGATTGCATAATGCCACATAACCCTTACACAATACCGGTAAACCGGTGCGGACAGACAACGCGCTCGCTCGACGCAATAATCCTGTTTGGGCTGGCTATTCAGCACTTCGTTGCTTCCTATCTCAGAATTATCATCAGTTCAAGAGTCGAAGTGACCCCTGCATAGGTCTTCTCCGAGGGAATACATCATTGACTGGTATGTTCGCCCCAGCAGAATATATCCATCTTTACCGCTCTGACAATTCAGGCGTGGAGGTAAGTCACATACTGTAGGAAGCAACAGTATTACTGCCTATTACCAGTATTAATACTACTCCGTTCCGTTATTACCGGTATAGCTTACCCGGGTCCAAGGGAGTTCGAAGAACCCGCGCACCTTGGCTTGAATAGAATTGGGGTTTATCTGCAAAGCGAACTATATGCGGTACTATTATTAATAATTCCACGTACTGAATCGAATACGAATAGTGGGAGTAGTCAGGCGCATCGAGTACGTCCCCAGCTAGGTATCTGAGAGCGACACCGAAGGTGTTGAAAGCGGTGTTGTCAGCAGGTAGTAAATGGAGTAAAGTACTAGAAGTTTGCTCACATAAAACACTTAATGAATTCAATATATGGAGCTTGCAGTAGCTTTATTTGACTCCAAAACGGACTAACCTTACTTTTCGAATCCGTACAGGATACAGCGTTGACGCTTCAGAGCATAAAGTACGTCCATGCTGGTGACCGTCTTCCGATTGGCATACTGGGTGTAGACTACGGCATCACGCACAAGCGTACCCACAAATACCTTGAGAACGGCTTAGGTCTCATCGTACACCATTTTGGACATGCGCCTGACGCCAGCTCGCCGGGCTAGGCGGCGGATGGCTTGCTTTGAGATGCCGTGAATGTTGTCGTGTAGGATATGACGACGACGCTGTGACCCACCTCGACTGACACCTTTAGCACGCCCTGGCATGGTTCTTTGATTGGGCTTGCGTTAGCGAGCAGATTAGAAAATGTTCTTGCATTCTACCAGCTTGGCACGTAATTTTCACCAGGGTGCAATTATAAAAAAGCATGCCAATCTGGCCTTATCTCTGATCCGTTGCCAACGGTGTACCAATATTAAAAAGACATACCAATCTGGCTAGTTAGGTGGGTTGATGTTCCGACGGAAATTAGGCATAGTTGCACCGGCGAACTCAGCCACTTCTGCATATTTTGTACTTCAGTTGGCGTCTAAGCAACAGAACTCGTAGCACGTTGCTATACTTCATCTAGCATTAGCAAACGTTAGCACTAGATAGTTCTCTCTTGCTTCCTTTGTAACTACGTAAAATCAAAACATCATGAAAGCTACAACTCCATCTTAGCCAGAAAGCGCCTTTTGTAGTGCTGTAATGCACTGTACCAACTCATCATGTCGGCGGGTGGCAGCTGAACTTTCTACTTTGTGCTGATGCTGCAGATCGCGCTTTGGTGCAATTGTTGTTCTTTGTGGTGCTGAAACCACAAGAAGAGCTGTTCAATGTCGCCTTGGCTATGCTTGGCCGTCGCTGCTGTTGGAGCAGAGCTCACGTTGGAGCCATCCACCAGTCTTGTGGTGCGGTGGCTGCTTCCACATCTTACGGGCACCTGTAGATGTAGCTGTCCTGAAAATACTGACGTCTCCAGTCCGGCACAAGCTGCACCCTCAGCAGCGGCAATACTACCGAAGGCGGTCGGTGCCCACTTCCACCACGCGCATGCCCTTGGACGCAATTTTCCTCGAGCAGGTGATCACGTGTTGCTTGCATCGGAGGGGGATCGCCTCTGCAAATTGTACTTAGGATCGGATGTCCGGCTGCGCCTTACGATTAAGCACTTCAGCTCCAGTGCGGTCGCCTCCGTCCCGCTCATATCATCTTGTGCGTGACGCCTGGCGGATGAGTACAAGCCTCTACATTATCGCTTCATCTGACGGCTGTGCGCGTGTTCCATCCCATATCCTTTGGTAAGTTGTAGCTTGCTGCGACATTGTCCCAGTCCGCGATGTGTAGTGGTAGAAGATCGATCGGCGATTATTGCCAGCAAGTGTTGCTGCTCGTCGAGGGTGTAGTTATGAGAACTCCGCGTCTTCGGCATCTGGGCATGGCTAGCTATTAGAATAACACACCCTTCAAAATGCAGATCATGGTAGCTCCCTACCTTGGCTTGTATCCGGTTCCTTGTAGATTGAGAATAACCGTGCTTCCTGCTCGTTGGTACTGACAGATCTCAATTGATTCTATATTTTAGATGTGCACATCACCCTGCGTTTTCAACGGAGATATGCAACATGATGTGCCGAGCATAGAAGTCATTAGCAAAACAAAAGATTTGTATTCATCATTCAACATGAAAACTACTTCCTTGACGGAATGCTATGTAAATGTTTGGCAAGGACCAGCCGTGCGCGCTCGTTATGGCTCATTCGCCCAGGTGATGTCCCTCAGTTTGATCGTTACCTGGTAATCCATGTCGCGAACAGCTTGAGGTTCGAGTAGTCGTTAATGGTGACGACGGTGCCAGGAAGAGGGAGTTCGTCCGACTGGGATTGCACGTTCCACAAAGTAGCCGTCAGAAGTAGCGAGTTGACAGCGTCGCGGTTTTTGCCGTAGTTAGCTACATCACACATACCAACACGTAAATCATGTTAAGCCTCGCACAACCACTTATCTGGTCCGTTACCGTACCTCTACCAGATCATGGAGCGGCTCCGGCGTTTCCGCGTCAATGAAATGCAGTCGCACAAGCTTAAACTCTTTGTAAGCGTGGTCGGAGATCCACACGAGCTTCATTTTCAGCGTCACCTTCTCCGCGGGCCCATTGGAAACCTTGAGAAGTAGCTGGAGCTCTGAAAACAGCAACACATGAACCATTTTAGTTGGAAATCGTGCGTCGAAGCACAATGTAACGCACCTTCTACGGTGGAGACCACGCGGCGTTGAGCGCCGTTTATTTCCGATGACGCGGCCACAAGCTTGAGTAGTCGCTCGAACGGGGTCTCTTTGCGACGTGGGAGGCCCGGTTCGTTTGCTGGTGCTGAAATTAATAGAGCTGCCCTTACCAACTCGCTCGGTTGTTTAAGTTTCAAATTCCGGCTGCTACTGGCGGCTGCATTATCCATAGCGGGCGGCTTGGCCTTTACAGCAATGATCAATATAAAAATGACAAGGTGGCTAGACAAAACACGCACACATGATCTGGTGCTCAGTGGCACTAAGGACTCCGGCTTACAGTGTATGCCGCACAACTGCTTACTTATGTATGCTGAAGCGAGCAAGAGTCGAAGTGACGATGCCCCGATCATAAAATAACCTACCACTTCAAGTTGTGGGTCAACGTAGCCAACACATCCTTGGTTAGAGGTCCCCATAGTAACGGGAACCTGATCTTTAAATAACTTGCCGTATCGGTTTGCTGGATTTCTAATTATCAGTTTTTTGGTTTCATCATATCTAATACCCTCTCTTATTCCTGCGGCTACCGACGAACTTATTGAGAGGAACACGGTAGGGGCTGATCCTCGGGCAGTTTCGCCGAGGTCCCTAGATAAAAATACGTACCATCAACTTCAATGGCCGCGTAGGCTAGTCAGTCACTTCACTTCAGCGTCCCCCTACGCCAACAGGCTGCAGTTCAGTGTATATAAATGTAGATGTCGATCCCCCCCACCTTTGGAGATCGAATAGCAATATATGCACGATGAATCGAAACGTGGACGGTGTCTAGTTGAGCACAACATACATACGTCGCGCCAACCTCGCCCTGGTCTACTTGTTGGAATCTTCCACAGGATAGACCGAGGCACATACGGGCTTCAAAACGTATCCAGTGTCGCAAATGTACCAGTGGCCGGAAAGATTCGAGACCTTTGGATGAAGAAAGATTCGTTTGACTGGTTACGGTGAACAAGAATGGAAGTTGTTTGAGCGGGTCGTCCATGAAATTGTATCGTCAACAGGTAAAACTCGGCACAATGTGAAAACCATACTTAGATTAAATGAACAGTGTCAACGCTTTTGTGTTCAAGTTGGAGTGTCACTTTTTTATTAAGGTAACATTTCAACCACGGGCTTTCCCCAGCGCCCTTACTCCAGTTATATTTAGCACCAAAGCTGCCAGCGCCAAGAACACAGCATTAGTCTCCGGCACCGACCAAATAGTTCGTGGTGGGTGAGCAGACCTCACGTTGCAATACAACTCTTCCTCGATGGTGAGAACGATCGCACCTTGGAACAACTCGCCCGTGCGGTAGCATGCTCGGTCTGATACGAGTTGAACTTTGCTCTTGACCCCTATGTTAACACTCCGATAGGTCCACAGTACCTGATGCGCATGTTAGTGCACGAACATTACCTTCCGAATTCCGCGCTGCTTTGGCACTGCGCCGCCGTCGACGTGCAGGCGAAACCTGCTTGGTTTCAGGGAGCTTGACCAGCTACAGAACTAACACTACGTAAAGGCCTTGACATAAATCATTATATGGGGAAATAGACTTGTATTTGCTGAAGTGTTTGAATAGTAGCGTGTCAGGTTGTTCTATACCTTTCATAATGACATAGGATTTTCGTGAGATAGCCTGTAAGTGATCATTGTCATGTTTTGGTATATCTTAGGATGCGTTGGAATATGCCAAAGCGTGTAAGAAAGCCTGGACGGGTCTGGGATGCGATGAAATATGTCGAAGGATTTACTGAAGATTCCAAAGTACTGATACCTTACGCTACGATACCTTATGCTTCCCCTCTTGGCATACAGCGAACTACGTCGAGGCTGGCATAAGCCTTCGTCGGCTCACTTTTCAACTCACCAGCAAAAACAAACAAGCCCCCTTTCCCGCCGCTCCCCGACACCAACTCTCCACTATGCACGCTCGTCACGGGCTATGCACAAAGGGCTACGTCGTCCTACACCGCGCTACCCCTAACGAGGTCACGGAGCATTTGCGTTCGTTGTCCCGTGACCACCACAATTTGTGGATCAATGAGACTTGGGATGGCGTTCTACAAGATGAAGGTCGCTTTCGCGCGTTCGTACCGGATTCCTCGGCTCTAGACGTTCTACAACGCTTCTACCTGCCATTCTTCGCGGACTCTACCGTTGTTGAGCTGGGCAAAGTCATTCATCACCCTTTGAACGACGGGCGGCATTCAGACGTCATCCCGGTCCCTAGTTGATCAAGAAGAACAACGCGGGGGGGGGCGTCCTGGCTAATTCCGTCCACACCAATTTCACGTAGCAGCTGCTCCGCGGCTGGCGCGTGAGGCCAAGCTGACCGAGGTGCTGCACCCAGAGGCCCGAGTTGGCGAGAAGCGCAAGAGCGCCGTTCAATGACGTCATATGGGAGGAAATTGAGTCAGCCTATGAGATGAAGCACAGGACACTGCTGTTCCAGCCGACACCATAGTACGCTCGCGGTGCCGAAGACGCTGCACGCCGAGCTCTATAGTTCACTATGACAGCGCAACTCGCGCTACATCAGCAGCACCATCATGCGCTCAAGCTTAACTGACATCCACGCATCTGGTGTGTGTTTCCTGGACTGTTGCGGCTGTCGTCGGGCGCGTCTGCTTGGACTACCCAAAGCAGCGGATGACCATCAATGCCTACGAGGCTGATGTCAGTGCGCTTCGCATCGCTTTGTTGTGGTGGCGCATTCTACAACTCGCATTGGAAGACGCACCGACAGCGGCGGGCAACATTAAATGCGGGCCGGATGACGTATTGATGCATTGGAACTCTTCCAAAACTAACACATATGCCGTCACAAAACGCAAATTGTGTGCAACCTACGTTCCAATTTACGTCGTGTTTGTTAGCCGGACCAAAACCAGCACATTTGAGTCCATGGCTACGCTGTTTAAACTGGTGGTGAAAAACGACTTGCATTTCGGTTTGATGCCGGGGACCACTAGCCGGCAGCTTGTGCTGGCAAATGAGCTCCAGAAAGCACGCACGAAGAAGCGAGTGTTGCTACTCCTACGGCTGCGATGTATGTTATCGTTTGATCGCAATGTTCTAACTGTTGCAGCGTTGATCGATCCTTTTAACTCGCCTTGGCACACCCTGTATGCAAGTCGAGACCGTGGCAGCTTTATATCAGTTGTTTCCATTGATCCTCATTCTTTTGATTGCTTGCTGAAGGCGTTTAGTGTACACTACTTCTCCGGTCCGGAAAAGAATTAACAAATTTTTTAGAGTAAAACCTCGCGCCATATGCATATTTGATTGGCCGACGTACAAACTTGAGCACGACTGATTGGGTGAAACAATATATCGAGTGATTGGTATTGAACTTGATTGGCTGTTTTTATAGCTTCTAGGCAATGTATTTCTTCTCGCGAATTGCGACTAAACGCAGCTCATTTTCCTCTTTCCGCGAGATATTTTAGCTTTTTCATGTGAACATTTTTGACGTCACAGCGAAAAAAACCTTCTCACCTCCATCAAATGATTGTTTAAATGACCTCAGCGTGAATGTTATGGCGCGAAAATTGCAATGAAAAAAAAATACTGTGCGAAGCCACATATCGCGAGCTTTACAACAAGGAATGTACAATCTCGAACCGAAGTCGTGAAGCGGAGTTATCGTCGATTTAGCGAACGGTTAATTCTTTTCCGGCCCGGAGAAGTATGAGGTTAACGGTGGGGTCGGGAAGCCTGGTCGTCCCCCCCCCCCGAAGTTCATTTTTAAACATGCTGTGCTCGCATGTTGGTGCATTATTACTCGGCAGCCGTAGAAAACAAAACTTTGTGCGAGCTTTTTTGTGTCCCTCCAGCTATATTAGGGGTTATCACGGTTGGAAAGTAAGTATGTTTGAACGACCAATCAGATTAAATCTTCAACTTTCAATTGTGAGCGCCGTGGAGGGCGCAGAAAAATGCACACTTGGTTTTGATTGGATGGAGGTGCCACTAACCGAACTGTCGAGCTGCTTTGACGGAGTCCGAGACTTCCGTCGGAGCAGCAGACACACGGGGACGTGGGTGGTGTGACCGCTGGCAAGAAGCCTGCGCGTGGTACTACTACTGCACCTAGAGCTCTCAGTCCTGTGAGCGTGGCGGTAGGGACTAGCAGGCCCGGGGCTACGGTCAAAATGAGGGGCACCTCTGGCTCCAGCCCTGGGGACTACCCGCGCTGCACTTGACTGTCCACCGATCACGTCAAACCTTCACTTCCTTCCCAAACCTCCCGCATTTTTGGGGAAGGTTTAAGTTGAAAAAGACGGTAGACGAAGGTTTGATCTTATTGGCTGCTCAAACATACTTTCCAACCGTAACCACTATTGTCGCGTGTTCTAGCTAAAGCTGAAACTGCACTTTGTGCGTGTCTTAACGATCTACCAGATGCCAGTATTCGATTTCCATCCAAGGAGCAGCAGATCGAATGGTCACGTCTTACTCAAGCACGGGAGCCGCTAGTAGAAGGAATATGGGGCTTCGTGGATGGCAAGAATTACCGAGTACAAGAACCGACTAGAGCCGACTTGCAAAATGCTCATTACAATAGTGCGTAGTATGCTTCGAAGTACTTTATTTGTTTTAACTAATGCCGTCTATTATTTAGGATGGCTTCATAATACTCTGGTGACCAGCACATTGTGCTATGGCGTTGATGGGACCTTTGTGTGGGGGCGTCATAATTGCCCAGGTTCATGGAGCGATGGCGAAACAAGTCGGCAACTACAACAAAAACTCGCCAATCCTGAATACACGGTACCTGGAACTGGTGTTGCAGCTGACTCAGCTTTTCCGGTGGGCCGCGAAGCAATCGACAAGATCGTTACTCCACTAAAGGATGGGGATGTGGAGCGCGCGTCAGCTGACTGCCGCTTAGCACTTATTGCTCTGCACAACGCTATAACATCTCTGCGTCAAGCGGCAGAATGGGGGATGGGATCGGCCGCTAAGTGAGCGGTCTGGCGGTGACCCTGGTCACCAAAGAACCCGGCTCTCAAAAATTCCATGTAACCGAATATGCATTGTATTAGTTCCATCAGTTACACTGTGTAACTTACACAAGTGCGAAGTCGCCGTTAGTTGCCACTCCTGCCGCGTTACCGCTATTGACGTTGGACTCGGTTGGACTGCCTTCGGTGCTGGAAGCGACGGCTGTACTGCCGCAGCTGTGGGGTACTGCGCTGTCGGAAATAGAGACTGTGCTCGTCGCGTTTTCAGCAGCATGAAGCGGTCTGAAGAAGGTTAAAATAGAAGGACTTCCGCCGACAATAGGCCGTTTGCTCGTCGGGCGCCCAGGTTTCTTTTTCGGCGGAGGGTTGACACCGACTGCAACCCTCTTCTTACTTCCTGCACTTGCGCAACCCGGATGTTCTCGTTCATCACCGTCTTTTTTCGCTGTCGGTGCTGGTGCTGATGGGTAGTATGACAGGTACTCCTGTGGGATCGAAAAGTATTTGAGAGCGAGCGACGTCTTTTTCTTGGTCGTCAGTGCTAGTAGTGGCTGAAGCTGCAACGACACGTCTTGTATCGATGCTGTGTCTAGATTGTACGCCTCGCCGAACAGGTCTACAAGCAAGTCATTACGAATCGCCTTCGTGAGACGAGGCGGGTGAACGCCATTGTCGTCCAGGATGTATAGCGCGCCCAGGGTAGGAAAACTGGTATTCCAAGTTGGACCAGCCCCGGGAAACTCGAAACACACAATAGAATGACTCGAGTCGGCGTGTGACCTTGTGCAATCCCTATAGGTGTCGTTTGTCTTTGGCGGACCGGCTTTCAACCGGAAATGTAACAATCAATTAGATACAGAAATACAGAGAACTTCCAAGTTC
>JAIKVD010000842.1:0-14528 GCA_024679075.1 Phytophthora uliginosa
CATTAGGCCAGAGATTCTGCCAACCACTCGTTGGCAGAGCCTCTCTTTATAGATATCAGTTTTAGGAGGAAACCACAGTTTAACATTCATTCAGTTCTCAATTTTACAGCAAGATACTAATTAGTACCTTTATTTAGGTTTAACTATACTTGTGGACACAAGTATACTTAATCTAAGTTAAATACTCCTACGCTTCCTCATACACGTGCGCACACGTGTAAGCTAAAGTATTGGGCTTAAGTAAGCCCATTACACCTGCGATATCCCGAGCAGCAGATGGAGTGACATTAGTATAGATTTCCTGGTTCGACTCCCAGAGACTCAGCACACTCCATCCTGGTTATCGTCGACCGACTTACGAAACGTGCATATTTCCTCCCGACCCGCACGGACGCGACACCCAAGGACGTCGCCCAATTATTTTGCTCATCATACCAGAAACTACACGGCCTCCCACAAACAGTTATAAGTGATCCAGACGCGAAATTTACTTCGAAGCTGTGGTCCGGCATCATGCAGCTTCAAGATACCCAACTTCACCTCAGTTCGGCTTTTCAACCTGCCACCGACGGCCAGTCGGAGGTAACCAATAAGTTCGTTCTCGAGTTTTTACGGCACTTAATCGGCCCACATCAGACCGACTGGGATCGCTTTATCCATTTCGCCGAGTTCGCGTACGATTCGCGCCCCCATGCATCGATCGGCATGTCTCCCTTCGAGGATGACCTCGGATATCAGCCACGGTCGGTGCTGGACCTTACAATTCCTCACCAAGACGCGTTTCCGACAGCAGTAACGTTTGTCGAGCATCAGCGCTCTCTACTCCTTGAAGCCCAGGATGCCATGGCACAGGCTCAGCAGCGAATGAGTGTCGCGTTCGACCGGAATCGGCGGCACCAAAGCTGCGCTGTAGGTGACCAGGGTCTCCTTGACAGCCAAAACCTCGACCTCACTCATGTTGGCACAACCGGCTGACGCAAACTCGCATCCCGATTCGGGACCCTGTACGATAGATGCCGTCACGGGTCCATCGCGTTACCGACTCCCACTACCTCCAGGATTGCGTCTATTTCCTGAATTTCACGCGGCGTTGCTGAAGCCGTATCATCACGATGACAATCCCCGTCGGATCAATCGCGTGTCTCGAGTCATCGTAGCCGACGGAGAGGAGGGTCTACTTGTGCACTCAATTACGGGCCACCGACGTCGCAAGGGTGTTCAGCAATATCGCATCCGCTGGATGGACTCGACCGTCAAGCAATCGTGGAAGCCATTTAGCAATCTCAACCAAGTCCGAGGCCTCATCCGCGAATGTCTTTCGAGCTTGCCGTCCACGAGGGCAACAGCTCGTCTACAGGAGGGACTGTAACGGATGCACAGCTTCCGTTGTTAACGGACAACAGATTCACACGACAGACTTCGACAGGCTTCGCTGCAGGTTCTACGCGATAGGAATTCGGTAACCCCCGCTAGCTTTCCTCTGTGCCCGTAGGTAACCACCTCGAGCGCACTTCATTATTTCCCTTAACCAAAATTTATTCAGTCATCCTTTTGCCTTCAACCTACCAAGTTGCCCAAGACTCATTCGAGCTTTCAGCTTATTACGTTACATCAGTATGTTGATGGGGTTGGATTTCGTTGACTTCGGGCTTGGTACTAACACCCATTGTCCCGTTTCGCATCTTCGAGTTGTACTCCTTCCTTCCAGCCCGCCGCCTGAGGTAAAACCATCGCTTCGCATACACTTGTCGGGTTCAATATCTGATTGGCCACCCTGATCAACATGCACTTCATCAAAGTAATAACCATCACGAATGTTTGTGGGCTGTGCCGTGAATTCGGTCGCCGTTGGCGTGTCGAACGTCTCGTCGGAGCTGGAGCCGGTCGGTGCTGGCTGGTACCAGTTCGTCCCGCTGGCGACACAGTAGTAGTTGGCGTTGGTCCAGCAGCTTGATAAATGATTGCAGCACCCGGTCCTGTAGTGACAGCATCCGTTGGTTGCTCAGCATGTGTTCCATTTCCACCAGCAACCACACATGTGCTCCCACTGAAGCCAGCTTCCACCATTTCCACATCATCGTCTTCATCCAGAGAATCATCACTGTTCGCGTCCGCATCCACGTTCTCCGAAGCGTCCGAAGTAGGGCGCTTCTCCTCTAGACCCCCCCCCCTCAATTGTGGAAGTATGATACACCGCAGTGTCTATAGGAATCGGTACGTAAGCAATCTCATTCGGTAATTGACTCCGCTTATCGAAACACCGCTTGTCGAAGCTTTTACACGTCCACCGACTTGCTCTCGTGTTATTCGACATTTCGGCTGCTAACAATTCACCTGTATCCCAGTCCAGCATTCGAAACCCATTGATGTACAGCGAAGATCCGAGCATCAGCACTGGGCATGAGCGGCGCTGAAGCTTGTGCGCTCGTTTTACAGAAGGGATAAAGCAGTACCCAATACACCCACAGACACAAACAAGTGTTTCACACCAGGCTTCTTGAGTTCGTACATCTCGTACGGCGTATTATCCTTTAGTGTCTTGGTTCCGCTCATGTTGTCCACTGTCACGACGTACATCCGGATTTCACCCCAGCCCACTTGCTTCATGTTTAGCCCGTACTTTCGCCATCAGCTTCCCGTTCATCTTTTCAACGAGGTAGTTTTCCTCCGGGGTATACGCGTTCGTAGTCAGGAATTCAATTCCATGATCATGAAGGAAGTTGATCAGCACCGTGCTGACCTACTCACCACCTTGGTCGCACGAATACGTAACGTTTCTCCACCTTCCGCACTACTTGCATAACATTAGCTGAGGGTTGGCTCTTTGACTGCAACAGGAATATCCATGTGAACCGCGAAGTCTCGTCGTGCACGAGCAGCAAGTACTTGGCTCCTCCCGATGTTTCAATCCCAACATAGCAGACGTCTGACATCAGTCGAGCGCCAACATATTGCTTCCCTTGTTGACGTCTGTAAGCCATGCGCTTTTGCTCTGCAAGACAACCAGCATGACAATCAATCCGCTTGTTGAAGTCACTTGCTGTCATCCATGTACGCCCTTCGACCATGTTCAATTTTGCCATCTTCTTCAGTGCAGGTCCATTGAGGTGGGCAAAGCGCATGTCGAGATGTGGTGGATGTGTCAAACTCCGACAAAGTTACACCCAAAAAGGAAGCTGACGTCACCTGGGCTGAGGCTCAAGCGGGGGGCGACCGAAACGGAGCAGATATTGCGGTGGTTGATAGGGCACTTGTTAATATAAGCCTCTAATTGAAGTACACTTCATACCACCGGTAGCTGCATAATAGTCTGTGTTTCCAAGCTCATATATTATAAACACAGACTAATTATGAAGTTCAAAATTAGAATTCAAAATTAGTCTGGCTAGCTTGATGTCAGACTAATTATTGTAAAAATGGATGCTCAAAATTAGTTAGTCAGACTAATTACTGTGCACTGTGGTGGCTGAGCAGCTAGGAAGTAGATAGCTCCTGCCGCGTGCCAAGGACCAGTGAATCTCCAGGACGGACTCGTACGCTTCACTCGCTGACGCACCATATAGAATACCATGGGCCGTGCAGATCGGAGGCTGTCTTGGCTGTCTGTGACCGCAGTTTTAAGCGTCGATCCGGCAAAGTTTATTTTCCGACGACAGCATTTGTTTCCTTTTCGAGGTCCGCTCACGAGTAGTTATTCCTCGCATGGATTAATGCAGACAGGGTCACAGTAACAAAACCTATCAGCACTGCGCCGTACACGACTTTCAGAGCCTTCTTTATCGTCGGCGGGGGCCAGACCTTGGGGGCTTTCTTGACCTCCTTGGCGACCTCCTTCGTTACGCTCGCAATCTGCGCTTTGGACAGCGAATCCGTCTTGACACCAAACCCCGCGAGCATCTTCGCGTTCACCTTGACCTTGAGTTTGCTGATGAGGTCACTCGCAGACGCCAAAGAGATTGCTCTCTCTTCGTTGTCGACGCTAGCTAGATGCTCTTCTTCTGTCAGTTTGCTGCCCTTGAGGTGGCGAGCCTTGGCGTTACCGGTTACGGAATTGTCGGTGGATAAGTTGTTGAGTTGGTTGACACTTTCAGCGCTGGTGAAGCTGACAGCGAGGGTGGTCAAAACGACGGCCACCAAGAGCGTTAAACGCATTGCCATGTTCCTCGTCGTCGAGCTGGTAAGACAGAATGTGAATGTGCCGGGGGCCCCACGAGATCCATTACTTGGATTTGACGCTCATGTGTTCGGACCAACATTGCCCTCCGCTCATTTCTTTCCTTCCGACGAGGTGGTGGCAAACTTTTCGCACCCGTCCAAACAAAACTTACCAAATGGCTACATTCGTGTTCCACCACACCAAGTGTATCTTGAACCGCCGCGTCAAAAGATCGCGTATCATTCGCCATCTTCCCCTCCAGCAGCGACCCACCAGCCATCCATGCAGCCCCCGCAGCGCTCCTCGTGCCTCGCACTGCTGCTCCTGCTGGGCGCCATGAGCGCCAAAGTAGTCGCGGCGCAGAACGTGCCGGAGCTGGCGCCGCTGGACGACGTGTTGGCCGACCAGGCGGCCATCCCGAGCCCCTTCAGCCCCGAGAACCAGCAAGCGCTCGTCGACATGGCTACACTGCAGCAGAATGACGGATTTATCGTCACGGACTTGGACGACGAACTGCAGCTGCTCGACGGAGAGGAAGCCATCATCGCTGCGGCGCCCGTGAACCCGCCGGACAAGTTCCTGCCCATGGACACGCGCAGCGACGACGTGCTGGACCTCGTGGGCCAGTTCATGCTGCAGTACCAGCAGGAGGTGGGACGCACGGCGCTCAAAGCTTCCGTGCTGCAGGTGCTCAAGGCCGAGAAGACGGAGCCCCGAGAGGAGATGCAGGAGATCGAGATCGGCACGGCCGGCGGCCCGGAGAACGCTCTGGAGCTCGTGCAGACCGACGTGAGCGAGGTCATGCGCGTCTACCTGCTGGTGCACTACGGCTTCCAGAGCAGCATGATGGACGCCAAGCGGCCCTACGTGTCGGTGCTCAAGCTCACGATGGACTGCGTCAATGGCACAACCGAGGACGAGGCGGACATAGAATGCGATTTGTTGGAACACTTGGACCTGCCGAGACACAAGGCCGAGGTGGGCAAGGCGGTGCAACGCACCATCGCCGAAGCCGCCCCGGCGTCCTTCTTGAAGACCCACTCGCTGCACGTCAAGTACGACGCAGTGGAGCAGCAGGATATCGCAACGGACGAGGAGGGGGATATTGAGACCATGACCTACGTACGCTACCGCGTGCAGGGAGCTGATGGGAAGTTCAGCGATGACGACTGCATGGTGGTGGTGCAGCAGACCAGAGGCATCTCCACGCTCATGTTCACGGATACCGTGTGCTTTGACAGTGCGTCCAAGTCGGCGGTGATGGCGGCGTACGAGTACGCGACCAACAATCTGCCCGTGGGGGCACTGATCTTTGCTGCGGTTTGTGGCGCTCTTGTCGCGGCTGTGGTGCTCATTCGCCACCGCCGCAAGAACCAGCGGTTTGGATACTCGTACGTGCGGTCGAAGGCGCCGTCGCACGTCCCGGCGCAAGGTGCGGCAACTACGGGAGTTAAGTATGTTGATGCCGACTCGCCAGCGATTGCTTGCTAAGCGCTACGAGATTGAGCTGTCCCATTCAGCTCTGCAGCTGGAATTCTGCGTATTGTAAATATGTCGGTGGCGTGGTTTATCTCACGTTGCATGTGTGCTGACTCGTATAGGATAGCTGGTTTGTATTTTCTTTTCAATTGCAGCTGCTCACTGGTCATTGCTCTTGGTCGCCCAGTACTTTGTGTAGGACTTCTCGTGCTTGGCCAATTTCTTGGCAAGCTTCTTGCGCTGGCTTTTCGTCATTGCCTCGCCGTCTTCGAACAGTGGGAAGCCATCGGTATCGAAGGTGTCGAACCGACCTGCAAACTCCGGCGACTTCTTGAAGAAATCTGACGGAGCGATCTGCATCAACGCCTCGAACTCGAGCTGCTTCTGCTTCAGGGCCTGCGCTGCGTTGTCGGCTTCTTGAGCTGACTTCTTCGACTCTTCTGCTTCAGCTTGAGCCGCTTCACGCTCTGCAGGCGAGAGCAGCTTGAACACGGAGCGACCTGGTGCAAGGTCTTCAATCTGGATGCCTAGAGGAGGCAGTTCCTCGTTACGCAATTCGTCGCAGAGAGCGAGTACGCGAGCATTTCCAGGGTGCTTTGGGTCACGCAGAGCTTCCTCTCGCACAGCCGCGCGGAACTTCAGCAGAGATCGCAGGAGAGCCTCTTGCTCGTCCCTACTGACGTGATCCTGACTGCCAGTCGACTTCTGTTGTGGTGCTTGTCCTGGAGCCGCAAATCGACGACGCATCATAGCAGAAAACTCAGCGTGGACTCCCTCGAGGCCGAAGAGCTCCAGAACCTCAAGCACGTAGCTCGTCAACGACATCAGAACCTCATCAGGCACTTCCGAATCGCCGCGTTGCGCCAACAAGTACGAGTTTCCACGAGACACCAAGTCCAGAACGAGTGACAGCGCGCGCGGAGTGTCCAAGTCGTCCAGCAAAGCCTCATCGACCTGTGCTTGGGTAGCGAAGAGAGCGTCTAGCAGCTCCAAGTCTGGTTGTTCACAGCGTTTCGACTTGACCTCTTGTGATTCAACACCCCTGCTCGCCACGTCGTGATCCCCGCCGTACGCCATGACGCTACGGAAGAATCCCCTCAGTCGGTCTGCCACCGCCTCCGCATCACGCACTCGGTCTTCCGAGTACACCAAGTTGGCGCGGTACTTGAACTGCAGACAGAAGAGGCGGAAGTGATCCGCCGTATGCCCCTGCTCCAAGAAGTCCCTGACCGAGATGAAGTTCTTGAGCGACTTGGACATCTTCCTTCCTCGAATGTACAAGTGTCCGAAGTGCACAAAGTGCTTGCACCACTCCTCGTCACGCCCGCATCGATGCTGTTCATGGTTATGGGCCTCACACTGCGCGATCTCATTGTTATGGTGCGGGAACCTCAAGTCCACGCCGCCAGTATGCACGTCCAGCTTCTCCCCGAGCACATGATGCGTCATGGCCGAGCACTCGATATGCCACCCAGGTCGTCCCATGCCCCAGGGCGACGGCCACGCCGGCTCGCCCTCCTCCTTAGCCGCCTTCCACAGTGCAAAGTCCTTGGGGTCCTTCTTCACCTTCTCCTCCTCCTCCTCCTCCACGTCACCCTCCTCCACCGCAGCCAGTACCCCCTCATCTTGCTGACTTTGTCGTCTCGGGTCCAGTTTCCCGTACTTGGGACCCAATTGCTGCGTGTTAAAGTACACTCCGGACCCATCCACAGCCTCGTACGCGAAGCCTTTGAGCTGGATCTGCTCCACGTACTTGATGATCTCTGGCAGGTGTTCGCTGACCCTGGTGATAGCGGTGGGGGAACGAACGTAGAGTCTGGCCATGTCCTCGAAGAACTGCTGCTCCTGCTGCCGCGCGAGCGTCCGGAAGCTCACGCGCTGCTCGTGCGCGCGGCGGATGATCTTGTCGTCGACGTCCGTGACGCCCATGACCAGCTGCACTTTGTAGCCGCCCGTGCGCTCCGCCACTCGGCGGAGGATGTCCTGGCTCACGTAGGCTCGTGCGTGGCCCAAATGGGCCTTGTCGTACACTGTGGGGCCGCAAGAGTACCATTTCAGCACGTTTGGGGTCGCGGAGGCCTCTCGCGGGAACGGCTCGCACGCGCCCGACAGCGCGTTAAACATCTTGAGGTCTCGGGACGTGGAGGAGGAAGGACCTGAGCAGGTGGAGAGCCATTGGCAGCGGAGCAGCGGCGGCGGACGGCGGAGAGAGACGCATGGGAAGGACAGTGCGTGCAGCATCCGCATCTTCCTGGTTCAGTAGATTTAGCAATGAGCTATTCGCATGGAGGGATGTGATTGGTGGATATTTATAATGGAGTTTAAGAGTAACTTGCTCTTAGACGCGATGTTGAAGTGGGATATAAGAGCATGGGTTCATAATGGGTTGCTAGTGTTGCTGTTGTTTGTGTTTAGGCCGCTGCACTGCAGTTGACGGTGAGCAGACAGTTCTCGTCCCAGCGCTTGGTGTAGTACGCGGCGAGTCGACGACCGTGGTCGCGCCAGGTCTGCCACTCGGCCTGCGCTTCGGCTGTGAGGTTGGGGAACAGGTCGACGTTCATGGCGTGGTCCCTCTCCGTGTCGTGCAGCATCATCGAGTCGCTCACCTGGTCGTAACGCAGTCGCTGGTGGCCGCGCACGATCGACATCTTGCAGGCCGGCTCGTTGCTGAACACCACGCGCTCGCCGTACAGCACCTTGCGCTTGAGCGAGCGACCGACGCCAGTCTGGATGAATCCTCCGTCAGGGACACCGGTGATGTCAGCCAGCGTGTTGAGCAAGTCGTACTGCTCGACAACGTCCTCGATCACCATGCCCACAGCGTCACCCAGTCGCCCCTCGGCGATGATAGCGGCGGCGACTCGAGTCATGGATTCCTCGTGGGTGTTCGTGACGTCAGCTTCCGGAGCCTGGCCGTGATCGCCCGTGATGATGACGATGGTGTCGTTGAGCACACTTTCCTCCAGCATGCGGTCCATGAACTTTCCCAGCTCCAGGTCAGTGAAGGACCTTACAGTCAGGTATCGCTCGACGAGGTCCGCGTGCGCGTGGCCTTCGTAGAAGACGGACAAGTCGGGCTTTTCCGACTCCGCGTACCATGTCGGCCACGAGTCGAACGGCGCGTGACTGGAGATGGTGTAGTGCGAGATGAACGCCGGGGTTTTCGGCTCACCGTTGGCGACACGCTCACGCTGCTCCTTGGTCTTGTTCACGAGTAGATCGCCCAGGATCTGGAAGCTCACGTCGTCGTGGACCCCCCAGTTCAACCCGCGGTGCGGATCACCGAGCCAGTCGTCAGGTTTGATCCCCAAGTCGCTTTCCGCTACCGGTATCTGCATCATCATGTTGTTGTCCCAAATGGTGTCGAAGCCGTGCGTAGGGAGGAACTTGTCCCAATCGTCCAGGTCGATCGAGGATCCCGTGGTGAACCAGGTTTCGTATCCTTTCTGCGCGAAGAGCTGGGGCATGCCGGAGAGCTCCGTGCCATTCCTACCGCCAGTGATGGCAGTCTTCACAGCACTGTCGTACGGGATCTGGGCGAACAGCACGCTCTCCAATGACCGACTCGTGGGGTTACTCGACCAAATGTTGCGCATGGCGACACCACGCTTCGCCCACCGGTCGAAGTTGGGCGTGATGGTCATGTCAGTTCCCTTGAACAGGTTGGACGGGTCCTCTTCGCCGACAAGGTAGCGAGAGTCTTGGAACCTGAACGACTCGACCGAGAGAACCAGACCGTTGGGAGGGTTTGCACTCGACACTTCGACGTCGAACGCGAGATCTCCGCGGAAGCCGGTCGTGCGTCGGTAGAGCGAATCGACTCTGATCAGCTCGTGCTTCTCAGTGGAGTGGATGTACGTCTCCACCCAAGGCCGTTCGCCTATCACGGTCGTGAGCGTGACATCTGATGACGCGGGCTGTAGTGCGTAGGCGAACAGCTCGTTCAGCGTCGCGTTCAGCGCCGAGTAGGCAATCAGCGGTGAGCTTGCGCAACTGATCTCCACAACAATCGTAGGAAAGCCGACGAGTCCAACGAGGGCGACTGCGAGACGCACAGCATGGTGGCAGCTCAGCTGCTGATAACTGAAGCCACGCTTCGTCGACGACAGCAGTGCGTCTGCTTCTTCGCTGGAGTTGGCGTCTTCTACTGCTGTATTTGCTCCTTCTTGTAGCTGGTTCTCGCAATCTTGGACTGCGTTCTTGTTGATAAATTTGACGCTGCGTTTCTCCAGGACGACAAGTCTCGGCACCAGGAAGTTGGACACCACGTGCGTCGGGTTCCACTGCGCTAGGTCCGTCCAGCTACCAAATGCTCGCACGATACCGAAGAATGCAGCGACCAGCACCAGCCCCACCGCGTTAATGTAGCCTGAATTCACCTCCTCCTCGGAGATCGGGGCGTCTTTGAGGTGTTCTCGCTCCCTGATGAGCGTCGCCACCAGTCCGCTGCTGAACCTCATGTCCCTGCGCACCACGAGCAGCAGGTCCGCGATGAACGGCCCCATCATGGCCAGGAACAGCAGCCACGACACCAGAAACGTCACGACGCCTCCACCCACCCGCGCGATGACCCCGAGCTTGTGATGGTCCAGGGTCGCCTGCTTGAGCACGTCGAACAGCCACAAGGCACTGGCGAAGTAGGTGGTGCAGCCGAAGTCCTCGAGGAACTCGAGGCCCATGACTGCGGCCTTGACGCTCGACGTGTAGTCGGCAGCGCTGCTGTACTTGGTCACCAGCGCCTTGAGAGCCACGCACCGACTGGCGGAGAAATAGAAGATGACGAACGTGTAGATGAAGAGCCACCCGAGCCACGGAGCGGAGACCAGGTCGTCCACCCGGAAGACGTCGCCCGGGTGCTGCCTCTTTCTCCGCCGACTACGGGGCTTGGTCTCTGATGCCTCCATGCTGGAGACGGCGACGTCGTCCTCGGCGATGGGCTCCGACACCCGGCACCGAGTGGACTGGAGGTCTCTGGTGCCAATGGTGGGCTCCATTCTACTGCGTGGGGGAGACCCAAGACTGAAGTCGGTAGAGTGGGCGCGTGCCGTCTCGTTGAGAAATGAGTCGGTCGGTCGGTCGGTCGGTCGGCATCGCCATCGCCATCAGCTTGGAACTTCCAAGCTGGAAGAGATTGCGAGCGTCTGGCACCCTCTGACGCGACAAGCGAGTTTTTTCTGTTCGAAATGGCTGCAAATGGTCGTATACGACTTCTACTAAGTACGAGTGTAGCCATGACATGTGTATTCAGCTAATGACTTGGGAATTGTATGTGGTCGATTCGGCGAACCGATCGAGTTTGCTAAATTTAGCCGGAATTCACAATACCATATTTTTTACCCCTGCATTTCAATTATGGCAATACAGTATGCGCTCGCGTCATTCCTCACTTTCTGTGACCCCAGCGCCGTGCCAGTGTTGCAGGGACCTGCAACTCTTTCGGGGCCGTCTGACTTACTGGCGCGTGGCAAGGCCCAATCGGGCAGCCATGTCAAATGGTGGATCTTGGAGAGCGTTCGCGTTGGGGCTTCGGTGGGGGTGCGGCCACTCACTCGGATTGATCATCATGGCCGCCATCTTCTTCGCGGCGGGCCAGACCATCGATCTTGGATGCGACCGGCGAGTACCTCAACTACGTGGTCGGTGTCTTCATGATCGCGTTGGGCGTCTGGACGGGCAAGAGCGCGTATCGAAAATATCACCTCAAGCTTGCAGAGGAGAAGGCAGCCGCCGTCATTGATGAAGATATCCGCAGTCGAAGCTGCACAGGCGCTGGTAGCCTCAACTCTGGAGACAATATGTCGACTGTGGTGAATTTCAAGCCGGAGCAGAAGACCGCACGATCGACTAATGTTAGCGTTATTGCTGGGCAAGTCATTTCACCTACGGGGTCGTACGCGCTCATGATCAACGACGGCAATGAAGCTCCTGGTTCACGGACACCTGCAGCATTGGAACAATCGAAGCCAGAGCTGGAGCCTAAGGAGCCGAAGACATTCAAGCACAAGTACGGCATCGCTGGACCAGGCGGAGTTCTGGGCCGCTTATCTGGGCTCGTTCTGTGTTGCGTCGATCCTCATTATGGGCGTGTTCGCAGCACTATACGGCGAAACCACGCGTCGACTGTGTGGAAACACTCCAGTGATGGACTTCCGGGTGGGTATGTGCTCCTCAGCGTTTTTGTTTATTGTTGGCTATCTGTGGATTATCTTACAGTCTTTTGGCGTCTTGACGACATCTTCGGGTAAGTCCGCAAACAACTCAGGAAATACAAAAAAACTTGTATTTTCACGTTAGGTTTTGCTCATGTCAGTTGAATCGTGGTCTTGGGGAGTTTGTGCCCGTCAAAGTTGGTACGCTTGCCCCTAGGTACTTCTTGGCGGAGAATCTCGGGGCCTTTTTCGATATTGTAGTGGTCTAGCTTCACGCGCGACGCGTACGTCTTGGATCCTTCAGAGCTCGCGGTGCTGTTCATCATCTTGTGGAAATAGCCGTACGGCGTGCTCTCAAACACGCCCTTGGACCAGAGCTTCACGTCTAAATTGTCAGCACGACCGACGTACTGTTCGTTAATCACGGGATGGTCTCCCCCGCTTTCGTCGGACATATTGGCGCCGTCCCGAGCGATCGCGTCCTCTTCCTCGCGTCGGCGAATCACGCGCTTCACTGGATCATCCACTGTAGCTCGGTGGTTGAGGAATTTGGCATCGCTCAGCGGGTTGTACTCGCTCTCGATGATGATATCGCGGAAGAGACCGCCCTTCTTGTTGGTGATGTCCAGAAACTTTTGATACGCTTCAGCTTTCTCGGCACTTCGTTGCTTGCCATCCATGGCTTGAACTTTGTTCAGGATCGGGTCGTTGAGCTTGTGGTAAACCTCCGTAGTCCACTCCTCGTGCATGCGAAAAAACTGTCGAGTCTTGGACTGTTGCTGCAGTTCCAGCTTCTCGTGCAGCTCCTTCGCGAGAATTTTACCGTCCTATCGCGTTAAATTGTTAGTTAGAAGTTAAGACGACAAGGTCGGACGGGGGCTCTTACCTCGACGTCCTGCTGTAGCTTGAGATATTGGCCTTCCTTCTTACTTTTCTGTCGCTGCAGGTTCTCGGCGATGGTCTCGGCGAGTTTCTTTTCCATCGCTTCCTGCTCCTTCATGTAGAGCTCGTGCTTCATGGCCATGCGTTTCTGCATGAAAGTTTCATCAGGATAAAAATCTTCAAGTCATAAAAAATAGGAAGGTTTTAAGTTGTGTTTGTTTACCATGTGGGTCTCCTTTGAAAGAGCCGAAGCTGTCATTTTAGTGCTGGCATTTGTCGACGGAGAGACCGTCGAGCGGGGCCTGCGTATATCGTAACCAAAAGGAAGTTAACATACAGCGTCAACTTCGGGGTGAAAGAACCGTGTTCAGCCTACTTCGACGACAGCGACGAGCTACTCAATGCGCTTTGACGAAGCTCCTCGAAGTGCTCAGAGTTATGAACCCGGATGCTCATGTCGGTCGAGTGAGTGCTGCCTCTTGACCCCTGGACGCCAGAACAGTTGAATGACCAGCACGCAGGAAACTCGGGAATATGTGGGTCAGAACACAAGCTATTAATAAACTTCACGCACTGAAATAGCTGCATGTAGCGTAAATGATCTGGAGAGTGGGGACTTTTTGCCGACGTGAGCGCTTGCATGTTGCACTTCAATCTAGGTTTCAAGAAGCTACCAGATCCCTGCACTGTATTTCTGCTGCAACTTAGTGTAGAGATACTGTATGCTCGGCTTTCAGAGGTATTGCTGGGTTTGCAGTGGTAAGTTGGTGGCTGTCCGTGGTAGACCTTGAAGCCAGATCTGCAATCCTTCGGATCGTTATCGCCTTACAGGATTCTCCGCCTAGCCCTCACACAGGGTTGGCACTCGAATGCCTGTCGTCGTGACGAGGCAAATTGCTGAGCAGAACCTTCCCTGGGCCCGATTTCCAGCTTACATTCGTTTACATTCGTTTGGTATCCAACGCAATGGTGCCAATGGAGGTACACTACTGCCTCCCATTTCGTCTGTTCGTGCCGCCAAGGTGATGCCACGTAATCGGGAATGTGAACTGCATTACGCGGTGGGTAAGTTGCACAGGATAAGCAAACCACCGGGGCATTTACATGGTGTGTGAGTACATGTACAGGTGATCCCAGAGCGCAAAGCCGGTAATGCATGTAACCATGGGCCTGATCCTCTGAGTTCGCCACGGGCCACACAGATCAGCAGATGAATGGGTAAGGACGAAATTCATGTCGAAGCAATTATTGCCATGTTGATTAGCACGACATGTACTACATGTACGATCGCAGATGCGAAAGCTCTTCGCGCGCTTCTGCCACTGTACGAAGCCCTTGCACCACACAATGACTAACACCTCCGCTACATACTGTAGTTAACCACGCACGCCGCGCAGCGAATTTCGCTGTCCGCTGTGTACCTACAGTGCATGTAAATGCAGATTTCGTTTGATCGTCGCGATTCTACAGTACGAGGCTCTTGGCCTTGTCCACCGCAGCGATCGACGCCTTGCAATACACACAAACTTTGTCATGAGCTCATTGTGTACACACTCAGCTACATGTACCAAGGATATCCATTTTTTGGGTCAAATTGGGTCAAGGTCAAATTGGGTCAACACCTTTTTTTGGGTCAACTGGAGGGTCAAATTTGAGATGGGTCAAATTGGATCAAAATGTATCATGATAACAAGGGTGCAACCTATAATATTATATCAAAACTCTGTTTTGGAATGCGGGCAAAGTCATGCCTTTCCGTTGTCATATATTAGCAGCATCGCCGCAGGGTTTCTCGGTTGCGGTAATTTGCTAACACCGCTATCGAGGTAGATCATACGAAGCTACGAGCAATGCAACGGTTG
>JAIKVD010000843.1:0-14520 GCA_024679075.1 Phytophthora uliginosa
TCACAAGCGCGGAAACATCTTGCTTCGCCTGCGAGCCAAAAACATCCATCTCCCTTGCGATCCCATCATTCAATCCAAACGCATACCATCCGACACTACCGGACCGGTAGTACCGGTATACCGGATCGGACAGCGCGCTCACTCCACGCAATAATCCTTGTTTTGGGCTGTGTAAGCACTTCGTTGCTTCCTATCCCAGAATAAAGTTGGGCCGATACCGTGTACTGCCGCCACAGGCTGCGTTGAAGTTGCCTTTAACAACGTCACTCTATTCGCGTTATTGGTTCGGCAGGATGGGGTACAATACTGCGGGCGTGAATGGCGAGCGCTGGTCGTGCGACGCCAGCTCCTCGGCCACCTCGGTGCTCGGTCGCACGTCGTTCTGTTTATCTGCCTCGGGCCTTGGGGACTGTCGAGGCGATTGGGCTTCAGCCTGCCACGCAGCCTCTTGGAGCGAGATCTGCTCGCGGTTGTATCCGCTGACTGCAGCGGCTAATCTACTGGGACTCAGCGCGGGGTCGTAGTCATAGTCAAACTCGGAGGATTCCGAGTCGCTGTCGCCTGGGTAGAGTAGCGGGCTGTCACTCGATCCAGCGTTGCGTAGGACTTCCATCCCAGCACGCAAGAAGCTGCGGTTGTAATGCAGCGTACTTGAGCTGCTTGAGCTATTGGTCGACGGAGCTTGATGACTTATTGGTAGTATGATGGGACTGCGAGCTGATTGTCGTGCGGGGTACTCGGCGGACTCGACCCGCTCTTCGTACTGCGTGTCGAGCTGGAGGTGAGAGCGTCGACCAGCGCTGAACTTGCGTGGCATGGATTTGCGTGCACTCTGCAGAGCTGGAGGGCGGGGCGATATCCCGTCTACACTGGTAGAGCGGTTCGATGGGTGCTCGCTGAAGAACGGTGGGCGTGTTGGCGATACGAGGACGTTTTGCCGAGTGCCGAACTCGTTCACATGGTGAACCAGTTGCATCGTGGGTGAAGTCACGCCGCTATTGTCGTCCAGTAGAGGTAGTGTAGACGTTCCGGGCTCGCTGCTGGTGGATGCATTGCTCCGACGCTTTCCAGGATGCCGCCGCCTGCTTTCATCTTGACTGGCTTGAGCACGGAGTTGCGAGCGACTACTGCGCGGACTGGAAGCGAGAGGCCTGACCAGACCTTGCTTAATCTGTTGATGGTGTGGCGATCGCCTCGACTTCCCCACCGTAAAATGAAGATCCATCTCGTTTGCCACCCCAGGCAGAAGCTCTCGTGTCGCTCTGCTAATTTTTTGGAGCAGGCTCTCAGATTCGCCAGAGACATCCGTCGGCATGTATAATGATGAAACTCTAGGACGCTCCATGGCAGGGTTTCGCTGCGGCACGAGCGTCTGACTGGACTGATCAGTGATCGTGACAGTAGCTTGGACCTCCTTATTCCGTCGTAGAGACCTCATGTACAGGTCGTACTCGTACTTGCGCCAGATCTTGGCCATGAGGTCTTCGTTAACGCTCATTTGCATGTCGAACTCGCGTCGGAGAGTTGCTAGCGCCACTTCAGCCTGGAACGCACGATTCGTTTGTAGTACTTGGTCGATTCGAACCTGCTCCAATGTGAATTCTACCGCTTGTTTCTCGGCTCGGACTTTGAAAAGCATCAGTGTCGTCATTTCAAGATCCGAGTGCAGCATTCCCTTTTGACATTCGTGCTGGACAATCACGCGTGCTTGCTGCCTTGTGGTTGTATTGAGGAACGATATCTCTCGAGATTGGTCACACACCACGCTTTCGAGATTCGTGATCAAGTCTGCCTTGAGCGCTATGTCACGTTGGAGTTTGTTTACAAGATGGTCCAGCTTACTTTTCCTGAACCGGCTCATGCGGATGATTTCGCGCTGGGAGGTCGTCCGTTCTGCAGCTAACTTGTCTGTATTCGCTGCATTTGTTGCATGAATTTCCGAGTTTTCCTCGGTTTCGTGATTGTCGTCGTCGTCCGTTCCGCCCAATCCTTGGATACTAATGATGCCTTTGCGACGAGCTGCTGCCCGACGCTGCCGACTCGCTTGTTCTTCTTCCGTAACATCTTCCTGGACCTCGAGCTCGATATCTATGGGTTTGTCGTCTTCTGAGAGAATAATATCAAGGCACAGTTCTTCTCCGAATGTGTCCTGGATCATTTGAAGTAGCTCTCGTATTGCTTCATCCAACGGAAACTCGTCGAGCTTCACGAGTACTAGCATGTTTTGAAGAGAAAGGATAAAGCGGTTGAAAGCGTTTCTTGATGTCGAAGTAGCAATGTCCAGCTCGTTCTTGTTGCGCTGCAGATCTTCCTTTTCAGTCTGAAGCTCCATGACGTGTTGCTCTGATTCCTCAACGCGAGTCTTCAACACTGTGGCTTCTTTCTCCGAGAGTGACAGTGATTTGGTCAATTGATCGATCTGAGCGACGTTGTCGCGGTTCACGTACGTGATCTCGCGGAGTTGCGCATTGGCTACTTTGACTTCCACCTCCAGCTTTGTGATTTGCTCCTTCGATGTTGTCTCGTACATCTTGAACCGTTCCTTTAATGACGCCACACTGCAAGGCGAATGAATTAGATTTTTGGATCAACATACTAAGAAATCACTTAAAAACGGCATGTACGTACTTCTTCTTGGCCTTCTCGTAGTTTTTCTCCAGTTCTTGAGTTTGTTGTCGTAACTGTTCACAGGTACGCTCTGAATGCAAGAAAGCCTGTTGGCCTGCCGAGTACACACGCTTGTTGTGCTGCAATTCAGCGTCTATTGACTCTAAAGATGATCGCAGGTTCCAGATCTGCTCTTCATCCCGTTTTCGATCGAGCTTGTTCGCCTCAACGATCGCCTCGAGTTCCATCTTTTGGTTAAGGAGCCGCTCAATGCGCAGTTTGTCTTGCGCGCGCATCCCAGTGTTCGGCTTTTCGGCTGTCAACAGGTTGCATTTCGCCTCTAACACGCCAACCTGGACCCTCTCTTCATCGATTCGAGCTGTCAGTCGGGCAATCTCTCGCTGGTGTTTTACACCATTCTCCACTTCTATATCAAACTGCTCTTTCATTGTCTGCAGACGCGCCTCGAGGTGACTCTGCTTCCGCTGGTTTTCGATCAGCTCTTTATCGACCTGTATCTTTAATTCTAGGATACGGCCGATTTCTTCCTGAGCCTTTTCCACTTGCTCTTGTAGACCCTGCTTTTCAGCAACCACTTTCTCTTTATCCATTCCCAGCACAACGGCGTCTTGCTTGAGCTGGTCATTGTTCGCTCTCAACGCCTGGTTCATGAACAGCGTCTCATGCATTCTCCTTGCGTAATTTGCCTTCTCGGCTTCTACCCGCTCTAGTTGAGCAGATAACTTCCTAATCTCCTCGTCCAGCGCAAATCGTTCCGATAAGGCATTCAACCGTTCAGAGTTAGCGACTTCGTAGTCTCTTCGCGCATCATCCAGAAACTCGTTGAGCTTTTTCTCCTCGTCTTCGTGGACCAGAACTTCAAGCTTCAGCAGTCGAATCTGCTCTGATTGAGCAGCAATTTTTTGTTGTTGTTCAGAAATCTATCGACAGTGACGCATAATAATACTTCATCAAGTTAGCAGCAGTTGGGTGTACAAGTAGCATATACAGGCAAGCAAACCTTGAGATTTGACTCCGTCGTTTCTGTGACTAACTTTCGAATGAGCTCACTCTTTTCGGCACCACGCGCTGTTTCATCCTTCAATGCTGCCTCCACTAGATGCAGTTGAGCTCCCAAGTCTAGTCGCTCCTGTTTAAATCCATCTTGAAGCTGCTTATGTGCGTCTTGGGCAGCTTGTTTGAATTTGAGCATTGCCATTTCGTATTTACCATTCTCGCACTGCTCCAGCAGTAAGAGGAATGTTAGCCACGCATTGGAAGACACGTGTCTTTCAATGCGAGGAGGACAGTGCGCAGCTATTTCGTTGATGATGTTGTGGAAACCATTCGTGTAGACGTAAAGAGCACGATAGAGACGATCGACCAGGTCCTTTGGCATCCCCATCCGATACAACGAAAACCGATCCATACCAGCGCGACCAAGCGGACCCCCGTCCCCTCCCTTGCGAAAGGCAAATGCTTCAGAATCTGGATCTAGCTCGTCATCATCCGCTCCTGGACTTTTCAACATGGAAGCAATGTCACTAACTGGAAGAAGAAACCCCCCGTTTGTCTCTAAGTGCAGATTCACCCATTCTTCAGCAATGACAGAGTCGTAAAGAGCTGGAGTCATCCCCCCTTTCGAGCTTGGACTCGATGAACTCGTTGAGTCTGAAACAGTCTGAGGTGCATCCGCGAAGCTGCCGTCGTTCCTGCCACCCGGTGATCTCGTCCCTGTTGGACTGCTAGCACCTTGCGTTTTGGCGTTCAACGCTCGGTTATTCACAGCCGCAAGCGCTTCTCGATTGATTCTTGCGATTTCGCTCTCAGCTGGAGGAACTACGATGGCCAGGCGAGCACTGATTGCAGCCAGAGTAGCGGTAGGATCTGTTATCAAGCCAAACACACGTATCACATCGTCAGACTACACACCACAACGTTGAGGTGAATAGAGCCTGCAAAACAGTACCAATGTTGAGTAAATTTGCATGTTGTTTAGTTGGCGAGCGCTTTGGGCTTCTGGGACTTGTTTCGCTCATGTAACGACTTGTTGGTGAAGCCTCCGGTGGGGTTATAGTCAAAGAAAGCTCTACAACGTTGACATTCTGCTCATTATTCGATTCTTCATTACTGGCGTCTATGGTCGGCGCTGCACCATCCTCATTTTCCATCGTGCGTTCCTGAATCCCGCGTGAGTAGCCTATTTGCATCAATTCACGTGGACGAGCAAATTCACAGCAAAACGAAAAAAAAAAACAGTTTCAAAATTTTATTCCTGAACGAGACACTCATAGCACACGTCCAGCATGAGCTGCGATTGCTGAATGCTTCCTCGCAACCTTCTTTTTCTCAGTCACTTTCTGCAGAGGTCGATTTGCTGTTATGGTTGAGCTACTTGGTTTCCGAGGGGCTTTCTTCTTTGGCTTGTTGGCCGTGTTTGACACATTTTCCCTATCTTTGGACTTTGTAGCAGACTTGACCAGACGAGATGCAGCTAATGCGGGGGATACCGCTGTTATCACGGCTTGCTTTTGGGTTTGGAGCCTCCTCAGTCGAGCTCGACGAACACGATCTGCCACAGATTGGTTCTCGTCTGTCGTATCACTATCTTCGATTGAAAGTGACGAGCACGAGCTAACTGGAGAAGCCGGTGCCCTATTAAATACTGGTCGTGCACTCTGAAGTGGTCGGGGCGGTAGCTGAGCATACGCAGGAACTTGTTCGAGTCTCTTGGATATCCGCTCTTGAAGAAGTCGAATATCTTCATGAACCTTGCTCGTGTGCTTGTCGATCATGACTTCTTCCTCTCTAACAGTCTGCTCGTTCGAGGATTCTAGGTCATCTGATCTAGAATAGCTACGCGGTTGGCGCACGGGTACAGCGTGATTCAAATGCTGAACGGTTTGCTTACCGATTTTGCTCATTGCCGAGGAGCGAGACCGATACTGCAGATTTCCTCGAGCTACCGTATTGGAGTCTTCGGTTATTTGAGGCTTTGTAAATGCCTTACTAGGCACGTGTCTTCTGCACGAAGATTGTGTCACCATGCGTAGCTCTCTCCTGCCACAGTCATTTTGGTTACCATGGAGAGAATCACAATGTTCGTGCCCTGGGTGCGGATCAAATCGGTCTCGGCTTGGAGAGGCTTCTCCATGGCTGATGTGGTGTGTCATGTTCAGAATCGTTTGATTCTTCTCTTGAAGCAGTCGATTCAGCTCCGTATTCTTCACCTGTTCTTCTTTCAACTTCGTCTCGATGTTTTTGTACTCATTGCGAAGGCGTTCATTTTCGCGCTCGTGAGCTTGTTCATGCTCGTTCATCGCTTCGCATGTGCTAGCAATTCGGTTTTCGTACTCTTGCAGACGATTAGCGGTGTCTTCCCGCTCAGTCTCCTGTTCTTTCAAGTGTTCACGAAGTTCTGCGATCTCGCGCCCAAGTTCTTTCTGTTTGTTCACAGCTGCATTCATCTCGGAGTTATGAACGTCAGCAGAGTTCGCTGAAGCAGTACGAAGGTCGTCATTGACCTTTTCTGCCTCGATGGCCTTCGACTTCTCCCCTTCTAGCTCGCGCTTCAGCTCGATCATTTGAACTTGCAGAACTTGATTCTCTTGGGCGAGAGACCGATACTTTACACTATCGTTTTCGCGCTTATCTTCTTCTTCACATAAAGCGTCTTCCCACGCATGTCGTTCTCGTTCAATGGCCGATCGTGCGCTCTTCAATTGAATCGCCAAACTCCGATTGTGCTCCTCGCAAAGACGCAATTTCTCCTCGAGAACCGCTACCGGCTTATCTTCACCTTTCGATCGCTCGTGCAAAATCTCAATCTGGTCGGTTAGCGACATGGCTGTGTCTTTCGCCGCCAGCAAATGCGCCTCGAGCTCATGTTTTTCTTTCACAACGGAATCGTACGTTTTCCGAAGAAGACCCACTCGATTATGTAAATTCACGACGTGACCGGATCGCCATCGTCGCCATGCTGCACTTAAAGCTCCTTGTTTACGCTGGAAAGAGATTAATTTGACGTGTTGAATGCAGCGCTTCTTGTTAACACTTTGTTCTCTCCACCTGTGGAGGACATTCCGAAGCAGGGACCATTCACGCCTCTTTTTAGCATGCCCTAACATTCTTGTGCGAGCTTTTTGTGTTCGAACGAAGCGAATTCCAGTACGAAAGGCATCAAAATGACGCTGAAGGATACCGTATTTGTTGAGCTTGGCTTGTTGCAAGTTTGTGCGTGTACGCTGTTTCCATTTCCCCCACGATGTACGCAGAAGCTTTATAAAATAGTGCTTCAAAGCTTTAGTCGAATTTTGGGTATATTTTCGCTTGGCCATCGAGAAGTACTTCCAGTGCATCCATAGCTTCCGAAGACGTCTGCGATTAACATACCGCTTTGCAAGGTTTAGAGACCGTCTTGATGTCGCTTGTTCGGATGCAGTAGAATGCCATGCAGTAAAATATATCTTTGTCACTGCGATTTTCTCTTTGTGAGCAGCGTATTTTTCAGTCTCAACACGCCGACGCCAGTCGACCCAGCGCCTCCATAAACGTCTGCGAAGCCTGGATCTGTGCATCTTGTCGATCTGAACCAACTTGCGCCACTCTCGCAAATGAAGACGCGTTTGTCGACATTGCACTCCATATTGAAGTTGAGCTGATCGTTCTTGAATTGGTCGTGCCACTGAGTATAAGAACAGCTTCCAGTTCCAAAATGCAACTTGTTTGTTGAAAAGTTCTGAATCCTGCCAGCGCAGGTCCTGTACCTTTGTAAGCGCTCTCTTGTGCCGTGTCGTGCGTTTCCATTCCCGAAAGCACAAACGTTGCATCCGACGTGCTCGCCCATTGCGCTGGTCTTGTAGTAACTTTTGCTCGCGTCTTACCAGATTTACCCCATCGATCCAAGCATGCAGAATAATTTTCAATAACCGGGTTTCTTGACGCATTCTAGAGCGTTTTGCGATAACACTTACTCTCGTAATATTGGCCCATTCCCCGAAATGAAGTTTTCGTATACGAAGCTGTTGTTTCTTCAAGCATGCTCTCAACTCCTGCTGCATCCAAACTTTGCGTCTCCATTGCCAAAAGTGGTCATGTTGCACAACAAAACATCGCTTTCTGTGAACGTGCTTGATCTGCTGTGACCAATTGTAGAATTGAATCCAACGGATGAAAAAACGCTTGAGAATCTTTGGCGTAGCTACCGCCATCGTGCGCTGAGCGACTTCTTCCTTTATCGCTTCACGCTCGTGCAATTGTTGGGCCAAAGTGCGCTGGTACGAGGCCAATTTGCGTTGAACACCAGACAAATTGTTCCTCAAATCTAGTTCACGTTGCTCTGACTGCATCAATGCCCGGATATACTTCTCTTCTCGTTGTTCAAGTTCTTGGAGGCGACCGTCGTTAGGCATCGCCGTAGATTTTAGCTGCTCGGGATTGGTTTGAGGCTCATTCCGAGCAATGGAGGTAGATTGGGATCGCTGGGCTATATGCAAAGGTGGGGGTACAGGCGCTGGAACTTCACTAAGCGGATTTGGTGGGCTCCGTGCGATCGGAACATACGTTTCTTCGTTTGCACGTTTTGATCGAAGAGGTGATGAAGACGCGTGACTTATTTCGCTGATACTTGTCATATCCAGGTCTTCACGAGTGAATGCGGATGAGACTCGGCGTCGACTATAGTTGAGATCCGTAGCAACTTCCGTGCCACGACGAGTTCTATTCATCTCGTCCTGGAATTCCGCTGAAGACTGATGAAGGCGTTGATCTCCAGGATGCCTATTGAATGGAGGGTGTTGCTTTTCAAGGAGTCCAGGAGGCAAGGTAACGTCATCTTGCCGTTGGGCGGTGTAAATAGTGTGAACTTGCGGAGTATTGCTTTGCAACGGCATAGCTACCGATACTTTGGAAGGTGGTGCTGCCAGCGAATCTCTGAGTTTGAAACTATGAATCGCCTCGCCAAGAGATTTATTCGCGAAATCTCCACTGCGAAAATTTGCCTTGCGATTCAGGCTCGGCGTTTCTTGAGCTCGTGAGTAGCGAGTTTCAGTTGTTTGGCTTTTTCTTCTTTCGCGTGAAGACGTCGAGTGATCTGGTTGCTCGCAAACCATGGGGGGCGGAGGGGGCAGGAAGCTTTGGTAGGAGACTTCGGCTTGTTTGTCCCTTGCATCAGGATCTTGTTGCTGCGGTGGGAGTTGGCGCTGACTAGACCGTGCATCCACACTTTGGTGAGATCGCTGTCTCTCTGTCAGGTGCGATCCTACCCATGATCTTCTCGGGCTGAAGACATGGCCAGGTGGAGGCTTCATTTCAAGTTCATCGACGTGTTGTTGGATGCGTTGACCACCAACCATTTTATTTCGTTGTCTGGGGTCCATCGTGAGTAGGTTCTTCAAAAACTCCACCATTTCTCTGCTGTTTTTATCGCACACTGCGTGTAAATTTGCAATCGTCTTCTGCTGCAGAGCAATCACATTGGCGTACGCTTCTTCCCACGACGCGCATCGCTGCTTAATATCATTCGAGACGCCATCCTGCCTTTGTCTTCGAGGTGATGATCCATTTGCCAGCTTCAGCAAATATTCCTTAGCCTTAACTTTCGGGTTCTCGGCAAGTTTAGCGTGAGTTCGCATAATAATCGTAAGCATCTGCACCCTCAGCACCTCCTGCTCCTGTTCACTAAGCGTATCCTCGTATCTCCACAATCGCAGCAACAACTTTACATTACACGCCACACCGTTAGGACTAGGCACACGATCAAACCTTCCGATCGCGACACCCGCCATCACACAGCCGTAAAACTCCTTTTGCAGCGCAATCAACTGCGCAATTCGTTGCAGCTTGTGGATATCGAAGTGGTTCTGCGTGACCATCGTCCTCAGCGCGTCGTCCTGCGCTGCAACATTCGGCGCAGCCTCTCTCTCCTTCTTGGTGATATCAGTATTATCCAGCACCTGCAGCTTCTTGAGCATCGCAACGACTCGCAGCCGGTAGTTGGGCTGGTCGCACAGCGGGTTGCCCATCAAGTTGAGATTCCGGAGTTGCGCGAGCTCGTTCAGCCTCGCGACCTCCTTGTCGGACGCGATGAGGTTCCCTCCCACCGACAGCAGCCTCACCGCTGCGAACTGCTCGATCCCTTCTAGCGACCGCATGTTGTTCTGGCTCAGATACAGCGCTGTGACGGACGCGCACACCGTCGGCGGCACGCGGCCCAGCACGTGGACCCCTTTGCCCACGGCGTTGAGCCTCGCGCCGTCGCACAGTCGCATCCCGTGCTGCTTGAAGGCGTCCACCAGCGTCTTCTGCGACTGAGAGGAGGCCTTCTTGTCTCTGGAGGTCGCTGCATCCGTCAGCCTCCAAGGCGTCGGCCGCTTGTGGGACTTGTTGACGTTGAAGTTGTCACTGAGAGGAGGCCTTTTAGCTGCTGCAGGCTGCCGCACAGCGAATTGCCGACTGTAGCTGGCAGGGGCACGCGTATCCGCCATGGTGGTCCACTTGCGATGCAATAAATGCAGCCAGCCAGCCACTGGGCAACAAGCTGCAGTGCGGTCTGCGACTTGTGCGCACCAAGAGGCGTTATCCGGCGTAACGGCAGGACTCAGACTTCAACTACGTGGTCCACACAAATCCGCTAAAAATACGTCTAAAAAAAGTCGTCTAAAAACAGGTGGGCTATTTTGCAGCGGAGCTCGTCGCACTTGGCTCACTTCTCGATTGGAATCGCACGCGCCAAGCGACCAGCGACACCCTCCGTCCGCTACTTCCTCCCTCTCTCTCTCCACCATCCACCATGGCCCGCCGTCTGACTAAAGTATGGCCTCAATGCACTGCAATCCCTCTCCCTCCCTCTAACGAGCTTTGCGCTGCCCGCCGCCAGGAACTCGCCGAGTTCGAGAAGAACTCGCCCGAGTGGTGCACAGTCAGTGCTGTGGACGACGACCTCATGCACTGGAACGCCATGCTCGCAGGCCCCGTACGTCTCTGGCAATGTTGCAACATAACGGTGGAGCAACTTGAGCTGACGCTAGCTTGCTGTTGTTGCTGTAGGAGGACTCGCCGTATTCCGGAGGCGTCTTCAACTTGGACCTGCAGTTCCCCAGCGAGTACCCGTTCAAGGCGCCCAAGGTGCGCTTCCTCACGCGTGTGTACCACCCCAACGTTAAGTCGCAGTCCGGGGAGATCTGCGCCGATATCATCAACGAGGTGGGTAGCTCTGAGACCTCTTTTGGTGTAGAGAGGGTGGGTGACTTAACATTGCGTGGTTGATTGCTGGCAGAACTGGGGTCCGACGCTCAACGTGCTGCACTGCCTGACGGCCATCAAGCAGATCCTGCAGCAGCCCGACATGGACAACCCGCTGGAGCCCGAGATCGCCAAGCAAATGCACGAGAACAAGGCGGACTTCGAGAAGACGGCCCAGGAGTGGACCAAGCAGTACGCGTCCTAATACAGAACAAACTCGGTAGAGCAACAGAAAACAAAACACAGTCATTCCCAACGCAATACGCAGCTAAAACATACCCAGCGCGAGCCCAGGAGTAACGGCGGCAACAACTATACCATCATCCAATTGCAAAAATTGCCATGTTCAACTTGACATTCTATCGCAAACATTCGCTCCTTATTGTCAGAATTGTATCATTACCCTCGAGATGAAGGTGGCGCTGCTCTTCCCCGCACTCTGTGCGCTGCTAGCGACGTCTTCCGTTGCTTTCGGGCGTCACGCTTCCGTCTCCAGCGAGTCTGGGCCTCCAGCCGTGCTCTGGTATGCCCCTTTCCTCAGCGGCGGTGGCTACTGCAGTGAAGCGCACTCGTATGTCGTGGCCTTGGACGCTGCACTGAGGGAATCGACTGTATCTCCGTCGGATTCAGGCAGTCAGGAGGAGCCAGAGGCCGACCAAGACTCTGAGAGCGAGGCAGCAACGGAGCCACCTTTTGAGCTGCTGATTACGCAGCACGGAGACTCATTGAACCCGTCCTTCATCCGAGACCTGCCCGAGGACATGCGCTCCAAGCTGGAGCAGCACTGGGTCGAGGAGCGGGACTTCTACTGGCGTCTCAAGAACAGGAAGATCGCGCTCGCAATTTGCCACTCGGAGCCGGGGGCCTGGGAGCCCGCGCACTACATGACGTCCAGGTGTCCACCGGCGAAGGCGCAGTACAAGGTCGGACGCACCATGTTCGAGACGGACCGAGTGCCCAACGGCTGGCCCCACAGGATGAACAAGATGGACGAGATCTGGGTGCCTACGAAGTTCCAGGAGAAGGTGTTTGTTGACGGTGGAGTGAGGCTCGAAGCCGTGAAGGTCGTGCCGGAAGTCGTGGATGTGGACTTCTTCGACCCGGACAAGGTGGAGCAAGTGTATGATCTGGCGAGTGAGACGGCGTTCGAGATGACGGACAAGACAACTGTGTACTTGTCCATTTTCAAGTGGGAAGAACGCAAGGCGTGGAAGGTGCTGCTCACGGCGTACTTTGAGGCGTTCTCAGTTGATGACGACGTGGTTCTAGTGTTGCTTACGAACGGCTATCACACTTCGTCGTCGTCGGCTGGGGACTTCCAGAACCTTATCGAGAAATTTGCGTCGGAAGCAGTGGACAAGCCGCTGAGTGAACTGCCACACGTTCATGTGCTGCCGCCGCATATCCCCCAGGAGGCTATGCCATCTTTGTACAAGGCTGCTAATGCGTTTGTCCTCCCGTCGCGCGGAGAGGGATGGGGCCGGCCGCATGTTGAGGCCATGGCTATGGAGCGTCCTGTGATCGCTACCTTCTGGAGTGGCACTACTGAGTACATGACGGAGGAAAACTCGTACCCACTCAAGATTGATGGACTTATTGAGGTAAGCACATTGCTTTCATTTCTTGGCTTTTGCTTTCATTTCGCTGCTGGACCATGTCGCCTAACGGTATCTTCTTTCTTGAGCAGATCACTGAAGGCGCTTTCCGTGGCCACCTTTGGGCTGATCCCTCTGTCAAGCACCTCAAAGAGTTGTTGATTCGTGTGAAGGAGCATCCTGATGTAAGTGACGTGAACGCTCTAGTTGCAACATGTGCCGCAATTCACCTTATGCAATGTTTACTTTTCTCCATTACAGGAAGCGGTTGCAAAGGGCAAACAAGCACGGACGGACATGGTGACCAAGTATTCACCGGAAATCATTGGAGAGATCGTCCTGGACCACATTACTCGAATCCTGGAGCAAGTCGCGGCTAAGGAAGAGGTCGCTCGATCTGCAGGGATGCATGAAGAGCTATAGAGTATTCATGAAAGACACTAACGAAATGGGAAGGGCGATGCCTTTTGCGTGTAACCTGATAATGCAGTCTACTTTTCCGCACCACAGTCTGCGTCGTACTCTTCTTGTGTGAGCCAAGTACGATGCAGCCATAAAGCTTTCGTAGGGGCAGATGGACCAGGCTGGACTTCACCCGCTAGTACCTGTTGCATTCGAGAAGGTGGCTGGGTGCCTTCACCAATCGGACGCAAAGTTCCAATAATCCGTCGCACCATGTGCCGGAGGAAGCCATTGGCAATGAGCTCAATGCAAGCGAAGTGCACGGGCGACCCTCGTTTTGCTTGCTCGATTTTCCGTTTCTTGTGGTCTCCTGTTGCCACAGCCTCGGTGCCATCCGAGTTGTGAGTTTCTGCAGAGGCATTGCTTGGTGGTTCTTTATACATATCTGCAGCATCAATGACCTCGCCACTCCCGCACACTCGCGGATCCAGCGAGAAGTTCACGTTCCTATACACCATGGTCTCAGTATATTTCACACACGCGCTTTGTTCAGGAGTACAAACGAAAGACTCACCGTCGAACAACAACCTTGGCCGAAATAATCGTTCGCAACGTAGTCAAATCCTCGAACTTCGGCTTCAACAGCCCCTGAGAAAACGGTCGGAAGTCGTGCGTCCCCTCCAAATACCTGCCACGAGCAACATCCAAAAGCCTGTGAGAAAGGCATCGTGGTCGTCAATTCAAATTTTCTTCTTCAACTCACTTGAGAGCGTCACGAATCCGCTGGATGTCAAGGCGTCTGCCGAGGAACCACGAGTACTTGCCCAGCTCCAAATCCGGACGATGTCCTTGCTGCAGGTAGTAGATGTACTTCTTGTATCGCGATCGAATTCGCGCCGGGCCCGTGGTGGGCACTGTCACACCAAGCACCACAATCCGACCACTCCCCAAACTGCCACAGCAAGACGACACCGGTCAATCTATCACCCTCACTCAGCACAATGGCCAAAATATTCTGCAACTCACTTGGCATTGACGCGGTCTTTCAGCTCTTCCATGGACACCGGCAGCTCGGAGTCGAGTCGAATGAAGCCATATTGCTACAAATACAGCACACGATTGCATACACCCTTTAGTCCAAATACTGTACTAAGGCCCCGACAATTGATGAATGGCATACATAGAGCGCATGAGTGCCTGCGTCCGTGCGACTGACGCCCGTGACGTTAACTCGCTGCGGGGCCCCCAAAGTCTCCGTTACAGCCTTCTCCACCAGTTCCTGCACACTGTCATGGCCTGAGCTGCTTTTCGCCTCCTGCTGCTGCCGTTGCCACCCTACGAAGCCCGTGCCGTAGTAGGCAATGTGGAGGCAATAGCGCCAGCTTGTGGGCGTCGTGGCAGACGCACCCTCAGCCCCCCAGTCGACCATGGTCTCAGTTACGACGAACACCAATCAACCACAAAGTTGGGGGCATACTTTGTACAAGTCAAATTGTATTAAAGTGTCCAAACATGGTTAATTTCGGTAAGAACTGTGAAAGCTGATTGATGCTCAATGAGCATTGCATGGTAGAGGAATCCTCTTTGCGAAGAACCCTCGCCCTCCTCCTCGGCGAACTCGCCGTCCGCCTCCGTCTTGATGAGCGGCTCGGGCCGCGTCTCGGCGGCAGCAGCA
>JAIKVD010000844.1:0-14516 GCA_024679075.1 Phytophthora uliginosa
GCATACAACACATTAGAACTCTCGCTTACGTCTATATAAAACCCACACGCAAAACAGAGGTTCAAACCCAGGCCCAGCATCATCGTACTTAACGTTTTCCTGTCATCTCTGGAATCGTATATCCTACTCAAACAGATGGCTATTTCAACGCGAAAGCCTCTATTTTTACGTGGATTTAAAGAAAGCATGCGATTTCTGAGATTATTAAACTATTTAACTTGAAGTTTGTATACTTTTGTTTCATGTGTGCCACATATGGCGTGCCCCGAATTAAACCTGTTGGGCTGTACGTACAGGGCTTGATTTGGAGCTCACGCTCAATACATCGTATCATACTGGCACAGGTCTAAGACAAAAGTAGTAGCTGCTCCGTTGCGTTGAGCCCAACGCGTGGACTTCGCATCCAAGAAGTAGATCCACTGACTCCTTTCTCGGATAGATAGTTCTGATGATACCACTTGACTCGTTCGTTGTCAAATCGCTGTCAAGTACTGCACCAAACCACTGGAAGAACAATGTTTTCAGTCGATACTTGCAGATATAATGGAGCGATTCCAGCACTTCATACATCATAGACGACGCAAACAGCGTTTTCCGATACTGAGAGACGCCTATTTGCGGCATCCCCTGAGACTTAATGTGCTGGTCCCAACATAGGATATCATCCTCTATAAGAGCATTCTCTCTATAAGAATATATCTACGAACCTGATAGAAGCCCCTACTAATAAAGAAACCGGTTTTGTATCGGCAACCCGGTTTTGTACCAATATGTCGTGCATCTAGATATTAAAAAACAAAGGTTCCAAAATGTTCCAAGGGTTGCCTGAGGGTTGCCTGGACTTTGGAACCCTATTCAAAACACCACACATATACCAAATCGTGTTTAGGCGGATTTTATATGGGGTTCCATAGGTTGCCTGGATTTTTATAAAGTTTGTAGAAAAAAGAGAGAGACCACCCACCCGGGGCAGTTGTTAAATTGAGAATATAGACAGAGGTGTGGCTCATTTTTTTGGAACTCAGGCAACCACTAATTTCTAATCACCACACCTGATCTAAATTTATGATTGACACTCTCTCAGTTGATTGCGGGGGTTCCATTGATATGGAACCAACATGGAACTCAGTTTTGGAACTCTTGGAACCCCACGATTTTGATACCCACTGCAACGCTCGATAGCAAATCCGATAATGTGACTTCCGCGAGACATTGTCCCCAGACGACATCATAAAAAAATGAGCCCATCTTAACAGATAGATATATAGAATATAAAAACCAGACATATACAGATACCATGTGCAATTTCATTAAAAGTAACGGTGAGCAGTGTAAGCTTGCTCGCAACAGAGACCGATGCGGCAAGCATCCAATTATCGCAGTTGAAGAAAATAATGTCAGGGTCAGTATAGTAGTTGAAGAAAATAATGTCAGGGTCAGTATAGTACAGTAGTCACCGAAATTAGTGTCACCGATTCTAATTTATGCTAGGAGTTTTTGGTTGTCTTCACGGAAACTAGTGTGAGTGTCACTATTTTGGAACTGACACTAATTTAGAATTGCAAAATTAGAGACACTTTCACTAATTTAGGTTCACTCTACACACGAACAGGCCAATAGGGATTAATCCTGACCACACTGGCGATGCAGTCCTTTTCTTCGGCAGAGCTGCTTTCGTCGCCACTACCATCACAATCCATCGATCCAGCTGCAGCAGACTTACCATCAAACTCATCCGGTTACTTCTGGATATCATCCTGGAGATGAGGGAAAAGCTGTTTTGGGCTCCAGGAGCCGTCAATCTCAAGTGAAAGCCCACACCTGATCATTGCCTTCCTGGCATAGTTGACGCCATTTTTGTCGCAATCTGTCGGTATTATCGACTCGGAAAACTGCACGAAGGCGGGTTCGAACCCAGGGCAGCAGATAAGGAGGGTCAGACCTATCCCGCTGCACCAAATTCCCAGACCCACTCACACTAATTTTGAGTCCGCGGATTTCTTCTTCACAGGTATTAGTGTCACGAAATCACAGTGACACTAATTCGCGTATGACGCTAATTTTGAACACACACTAATTGCGGTGACTACTGTAGAAGAAATGCCACCTCGTAAGTTAGTACTCCAGCTGTCGCTGACGTTGTTGATACACCAGCCCCATCAGTGATCAAGCCCTTCGAGGTCTCGAATGTCGAAGTAAGCAACGTTCCAGAATTGGATGAGTCGATTGTCGCACCGGTGATCGCGGATAGCGCGGTATATGGGGAGGAATATAATTCAGATTTGGAAGAATTAAATAATTCGGACACCGAGGATGAAGACACATTCTTTTACGAGAATTATATTGAACCTGAGCTATTCCTTCAGTATGATGTAAAAGATGAGATAAAGTAGCATCCGCTTGGTATCCGCGCTACGATAGACGCCTTTCATTGTTGGTAATGATGATATCCGCGCATCTGTGAAACCAAATCATGATGCTTACGCGCTTGGATATCGCTACTGTTTCTACGTCCAGCAAGGAGACAAAACATTGATCCATTTCTATTGCAAGACTGGTCGAGCGATGGCGAATATCCCATTAGACATTTCTGAGATCGATGTGGTTACACATTGCCTTGACAAAAAGAAATGCGACAGGCGCTTGTTTCGCCTTTGTTCGTCATTTACGACAGTTTGGTTTCAAACCCCGGCCAACCTATGGATGCTTGCTGGACACATGGCGACTAAACCTCACGTTGATGTCCATTAGTGATGAGAACATACGCGTGTCTATTGAAGTCAAATTTGGCTAAGTTTGACATAAAGGCAGCCACCAAAGATTTCATGCAGCATTACGAGAAAGGTGAGCCCTTCTTTGGACTCAGCGAAACCAAAATGAAGCAGATTGCAAACGGGCGTGGTCCAGAAGGATTTAAGAAATGGAAAGCCAAGTATGAACCAACTCTACCTCCAATGGAAAAGACCAAACCTCAAGCCGTAGATAACAGTCAGTTGGGTCAATTATTTGACGG
Source organism: Phytophthora uliginosa (assembly GCA_024679075.1). Classification (NCBI taxonomy): domain Eukaryota; phylum Oomycota; class Peronosporomycetes; order Peronosporales; family Peronosporaceae; genus Phytophthora; species Phytophthora uliginosa. The sequence goes on from JAIKVD010000844.1 coordinate 3,014, forward strand.
CACCTTTCAATCTCAGCGAATTATCAACGACTTAAAAAAGTTTTTACAACCAATGAATAAATCATTTGATGAGTTCAAGAACGCTCTTTGCGATGGCTCTTTTGCTGCTAAGACTGAATTGTTTTACTGGGCGGAAGAGTATGTCGAAATCAACAATCAGTTGAGACTTGATTTTGATCGCGAGTATCTGAAGTTTGAGCATTTATTGAAGTCGATTGAGTTTCAGAATATCGAACTACTCAGACGTTTTGTTTCGTACATCATCAACGAGTTCTACGTATTTGATATTGCTGACTCGAAGCAATGCTATTTCAGATACCGACCAACTAGAGAGAACCCTATGGTTATCAAGCCCTACGATATGGGTGCGTTTCAGAAAATTAAAGTGAGCTATTTAGCACCTAATGGAATCATGGCTTCAACAACAAGGGCATGCATTTTAAGCGAATTGCCGATTCACAAGTTTGAACACACCAACATTGTATGGAATCCGCCAGCGGATGAAACAACAATATTTAGTCTGGCAACTCCATTTAAAGCGAAATATATCGGAAAAGTGGAGGAGAGCGAACTACCCGCGGATCTGATGCATTACTTTAAAGATATCATTTGTCATGGAGAAGACAGCCTCTCTCTCCAAATACAGCGCCCATCGAGTTCGCAAGCTCAACATTTCGTTCCCCAATGAGATAGTTTTGAATAAATCCTATAGAGTTGATTTTTTACATCTTTTCTTTTGCGAGTAGAGAAGAAGCACCACTCCAGTTCGCTCATTCGGTTGCCAATACAGATTAGCAAGGTATGTTCTAAGCCAAATCGCCGCAACTGCTAAATATGTCTGGTTTGAAGAGCTTACTGACAGCAAAACAACGTTCAGAACGCACATGGATCGAATGAAGACTGCTATAACAGACAATCAAACGACATATCGAGCACTGTACAAGGTGACTATCAATAATCGAAACGAATACATCGCTGCTACAAATCATTTAGTTGGAGTCTTGGAAGATCGATTCACAGTATTCAAAGTTAGTGACGAAAGATGTGGAGATGTTGAGTTTTATGCTACACCTTTTCTCGGCCAATGTGGGCTAATCTGACAAACAAAGTGGGCATGTTTTCGTTTGGGTGCCATGAGGCCGCCCAATTTAGGTAGTGCAACTCCCGACTTGACAATCAAAGTTGGCTAATCTTCATTCAATGTGAGGTGGTACTGTGTACCAGTACTGCTAACCGGCACTATTATGCGCCACACGACATGTCCTCCATGCGAGTCGCCGCAATGACGAACTTCGCGGCGTTAAGCTCTATCCTCTTCATGGCCTGCGTGATGCGTGGCATGCTCACAAGCACCGCGCGCTAAAGCAGCTGCATGCGCCCTTCAGTCTTTGAGATCCGAGGGCCGGTGCTTGTGAGCTGCGTTCGGGGCTGGTTCATCTCGTCGCGCATAAGCGACAAGTACTGCTTGATGTGCGCCTAAAGCGCACTGAAACAGTTTCCTATGGGATTACACATTGGGCTGTAGTCATCTGCGAGTCTTGCGGAGGATTGAAGAATGAGCAGCCCCGCGTTGCTTCCATCACCCAGCACAGCGCTGCATTTTGGCGCGCGCGCGAAGCGGGAAATCCGTTGGCTGGTAAGTATTGGTACACAGTACCACCTCACATTGAATGAAGATTAGCCAACTTTGATTGTCAAGTCGGGAGTTGCACTACCTAAATTGGGCGGCCTCATGGCACCCAAACGAAAACATGCCCACTTTGTTTGTCGGATTAGCCCACATTGGCCGAGAAAAGGTGTAGACTTCGTGCTCAGTTGCCTGGTTGCGCGGACACGTTTGTTTCGTATCTCAAAGACTACATGAGTGATCTACCAAAGAAAATTCATAAGACACCTGAATATGAATCAATGCTCAGCAACTTGAACGAGGCGATCGTTCAATATCTGAAGGATATCAAGGAAACAGATACGTATTTCACACGGGAAGCGCGATCAGATTATGTCTTCAGTTCTAAGAACGCGTTCTATGATGATTACTTGAGCTGGTATGAAGGAAACAGAGAGAAACCACTCTCTTGGGGCCATTTTAAAAAAGGCCATGAATTATGAGTCATCAATCCAATGGAAGAAGATCAAAGTAAAAAAACTTCAACTTGGCATTTCATATTCCCAACAAATTATTTCAACAAGGCTGAGGATGCAAACAAGGCTGAGGGTGCAAACGATGATGACTAATTCAACGACAAAAAAAATATTGTTTTCCCAGTCAATCAGATTTAACTTCAGAAGTGAGGGACGACAGTCTGACTGGCTCGGCAGTGAACTCTTGTTCTAGAGTATTACCGCGATTTCATGTGTGCTTGTTTGCCTGCCAATACTTTGATATGTAAGCTAACAGCTTCTCACGGTTCTTCTCATAGTAACGCTTTTGAGCTCGCTTTTGTGCTTCGGAAAGTGATTTTTGTGTGTCTGTATATTAGTAAGTTCAGTGCTTAAGATCGAAAAAAAAAAACCATTGATCTACTGAGCGGCAGCCCATTGAATACGGTTTTTGGATTTAAAGTGATATGTTCTGCATCTAAGTTGGTAGTGACTGCCGTATTCGCATATAATTTTCTCGACGAGCCTCTCCTTATTAAGTTCGTTGTATCGCTTGTTTCTTTTATTAAGTACTACTTTATTAGCTTCCCAATATTTCTTTGTATTCTCTTTGTGCCTTTGCTTTTTCAATAGCGCAAATGGAGAAACCTTATTTACGCAAGTTCTCTTGAATTTATTGATCCATAACGTTTCATAAGCAAACAGCTGAGATCTATCGGCGACCTCATACTGCTTGATCAACATAATCTTAAACTCATACGGACCGTATTTTTGAAAATATAGATAGATTGCAATTTTGCTTGTTGTTTTCCCTTCATCCCAACGCTTAAAATTATACCTATGCTCATTCATACGATGTTTTAGTAGATTAAAAGTAGAGCCAATATAGCAAATGTCACTTTGACTACAAACGATTTTATAGACGGATCCAAGCATGTATGTTATTATATATCTGTAACATTTATATATCAGAATCAAACTCATCCAAGTCTAAAGCTCCCGCCCTTGATACGACGGCGAGTCATGGGAGGTGCCATCCCAACTCCTGTGAATTGTCTCACACCCTTTCGAATTTCATGACTAAAACCACCAGTTTCTGGGGCAGCGAGATCGTCGAGTGCGGTTCCAACGTATTGGTTTCCAATTATCTTTGACAAATCCACCAATGATCTTAGCAGTTCCTTTTATACCATTCCACAAGCTTCCCCAGAAACCACAGTTCCACTCAAACCCGATTGGTGCGTTCGTAGAACTTCTCCGTGAGACATATGTAATGTTGTCCCTTTGCTCGATTCATAAGCCTTCACCAGCTTCTTGTAGTTTTCAGGAGGTTAATAAATCTAAAACACTCAGTCTGGATGAGATTAAAAATATTACTACTCGTGATATTAAGTTGGGAAGCGAGTATGATAATTTGTCGGACACTACGGTCAACTATACACCAGACAACTGATCAAGCGTTACAAGGCCGGTGTCGCGAAACAGCAATGGTCCCCAAATGAGTTCATCTCCAATATCCATTATCCAACTAAATACGACGACGCTTCGTTTCAAAAGACATTCAAGGTTCAGATCTCGAGCATCATTGCGCTTCTGATGAGCATCTATACAAGCAAAGAGAGTCTCATACTAACACTGAACGCCATGTGCAAAATGGTCAAGAACAGATTTCGCGATGCATTCGGATATTACAATACGATTCGAAAGGAACTGAGTAAGCAAAACAAGGCTGCAAAGCTGGTCAACGAACTTACGCCAGAAGAAGAGAAGAAGTACATCAGCTATGAAGAGCTCATGTCGATCCCTGGTAAAGTGAAAGAGGTGCTCAGCAAAGTATTTCTGTCTCGATCCGAGTTTGAAGCGCTGGCTAAAGCAAAGAGGACTGAGTATTTGAAGCTTGTGTTTGATTATATCACGCTATGGTTGAACGTGCATTATCCACTTCGTTTGGTATGGCCGTGCGTTCTTCTCACTCCTGAGGAAGGTGCTAACTATCTTCAAGGGGACATATTACACCTAAACGATTTTAAGAACGTTCGGCTAATGGGACCGCAGACGATTCAGTTGGATAGCACGACGATGAGCTTGATCAAGTCATATCTCGAATTCGTGACTAATACGCTTGGAGAGCGGCCTAGAAAGCTACTATGGCGCATTTTCAATCGACAGCCAGAGCGAGTATGATTATACAAATTCAAGCAATGGCTTCAGTCAAGTTCTATCAAAGCTCTTTGTCAGGAAAGCCAATGTCGATGAATATGATCAGACACATCGCTGAATCTCATATCATCCAATCGCCAAGCTATGCCAAACTCACCAATCGCGAGAAGAATGATCTACATGCCAAACTACTTCACAGCACCATGGCTGCTAACACGAGCTACAACAAGATCGCAAATCGGGCGAATGCTTCCGACCCTGACGCATCGTTTGAGCCCGAGCCAGCACCTGTTGCAACGCCTCTAAGCAGACCTAAAGACCGTCGGGAACGCATTTTCCATGGAGACTTCACTCCTTGTGGTAGCGACAAAACGCTTGAGATTGACATCTATGAGAAATAATTTATTTGCTATAACATACAAAGCGATTATGGAACAAAAACAAAAGAGACCATACCGTAAAGCGGGCCCATTCCATGTTGAATTCCATGGACTCCAAGCCTGTTTAAGAAGTGACAAATCTCAAGTCAGTATTAAATCGATGTTAGTCTCTCATGCATTCGTAGATCTCTGGTGGCTGATTCTAGAAGATAGGCAATACGATAAAGCGTTGTTTGATCTTCTCGACGAGCAGGAGCGAGACTTCATGCGGTATTGCCTACATAAATGTAAGATTACTTCAAGGCAGTTTGATAGTTCATACAATCAACTCCTTGATGGTCTCGTAAAACGCTTGAAGATGCTCGAAGGCGCGAATAGAATCGGAGATGACAATCCATCAATCAAGACTGAAATGAAGTCAATTCTTGACAAGCTGTACGAGAAAAATGTCCTATTGCAGTCAATTTAAGCGTCTGATGAAGCTCTCTTAGACTCACGTTTGAAGTTAAGCAATTTTGAAGTATCTATATAACGAGGCTTCTTCTTTTTTTTTGTTCCTTGGCAAGATGACTAACGCTGATCTTCTGAAGTGATTGGATAGCGTTTCAATATTCGTTGAACCATAGTCGTTTTTAGATGGAGCTACAGGTTTGGAGTGATCTACTCGCCCGATCCATCGATCTCCATTGTCTGAGGCATTAATTGTCGTAAAATTCTCTTTCGTCGATGCATAGAAATCTGTGATATCTTTATTTTTGAGTTTGTTATATATAGACAGTGAATAAAGATGTCATTTCCCATTTTGTTAAATCTCAATAACCCGGTAGTGACTCACCAGTTCCGATATCGATTCTCGCAGCCAATCGATTTCAGCCAGAATGAAATTTCCCTGGGATCCGTATTCATCTATTATTCATGGCGAGCAATCAATGCTCAGCGTCAAAACAACAGCTTTAAGATCATATGGCCAACTGCTTCTACTACAACGACATACACAATTACGCTCCCTGATGGCACATATTCGGCAAACGATATTAACAACTACCTTCAATATTGGTCAATCTAGAACAATCTCTATTTGACCAACAATACGACTGGAGAATACTACTATTTCATTTCATGTGCTGAGAACTCGTCGAGTTATCTTAACAGATATATATATATAGAATATAAAAACCAGACATATACAGATACCATGTGCAATTTCATTGATATTGAGTTTGATGAATACATGAGCAAACGGAGCGAATTTAGAGCCAATCAATCATATGAGCTTGATTGTATATTTACACAATATTGCTACGCCCCAGACTCACCAGATGAAGGATACTGTATCCGAAAGTCCTTCATGGAAGAATTGGAAACCGCTATCAATCGAAATTACTTCTTTCCAACTATCACAGAAGAGCTAATCGCAGCAGCTATGCACCCACGTCGCATTCAAGCACTGATGGATCAGTTCGATGACATTGACTCATTCTTTGAAATGATGGGATGTTAGAAATGATCAGTTAGATCGTTCTTTTTTTTACTCTCACTGGTACTTGGCTTGCAACTGCGCGAGTGTTGCTATTTCCACCATGCAAACCTTGACCGGAGAAGTATTTTTGGTGATGCGATCAAAGTCTTCCAGGGTAATTCTCGACTCAACTATTACTTTTGATTTTGGAGTTGGTAATGAGTAGTAATTATCGTCGATTTGAATTGGCTGTGGCTCTTGTGCGTCAATATACTCGACATCCATTGTGTGTGGCTCTGTGTATATTACAACGAGAGATAGTTATCTTATAACTCAACCTCGCAACAGCCGCCATCTACATAATGAGTTGGCCGTATTTGAATGGATGCTCCCAGCAGAGCAACTGATCGACCCTTAAAACAAACGCATTTCGGTGTGGATCATATAATATGAAACGACACCAGAAGGTTTCTCCGTGACCAGATACTTTTACAAAGAACCCGTCATTAGTGTCATATTCGTCAATTATTCTATAATCCAAGTTTGTAAGATCCATGTCTATATAAATCTATCAACATTTATCGAACTGATCTTTGAACAGTTTAAAGAAGTCATTTACTTTCCCATGTTGCACGTAGTAGAGCCACAAGACGCTATACTGCCCGCAATGTCCAAATCGAGGGTTTTGAAATGATTCGTCGTATGATTTGTAATTGGATGGAATCACGCGAGGTCTAGGCAAATTTAAAGGATCGAAATACATCTTATCTTTGTTAGAAACTGCCATCCAGTGTTGGCCACCGATCATCGGATTACCCATGTTCAAAATACAGTAGTCTTTGCTTTTATCTAGATTCTGATTGAAATCAATTTGATCTACTTTGACTCCGAGTGAGTTGGCGAGTTTCATGAGTTGGTCATCCGTTGTTCTGGACAATTTAATAAATCTTTTTTCACTCATGGCGCTTTATTTTTTTCGGCTAATATAATATAACCATCATCAATATAACCGCATAAACTATGTCTTCCGCTTCTGATATTTCCGCTTTCGAACATTCCGTTGAACCAACTCCAGCTGAGACGCTCTTCAAGGATAATAAATGGACCTACATTCAGGATTCCACGTCTAACACCGGTCAGTATACCGGACAAATCCAATTCAATCTCTCAACCATCTCTTCGCAAGCAGCTTTCGTAAATTGGGAAGAAGCGATAATTGAGCTTCCAATCAAGCTTCAAATTCGCAATGGAGGCTCGGGGTCGGTAACTTCGACTGCTCCATGCACTATTGATCAGCTTGTTCCTAAGGCAGGAGCGTGGCAATACATTGATAGTGTTGAAGTTGTTATTGATGGAACCACTGTCCAATCGAATCAAGTCCATGAGAATGTGAATGCGACGTTCAAGGCTATCACTGAAACGGACTACAACTCGTATATTAAATATGGCCCCACAAGCAGTTTTGTGCTGGATGAATTTTCTTCTCCAGTCATGGGTTTGAGTACTCCACAAACGCTTGACAATCTCTCAACTACCAGTTTCATGACATTCACCAACAACATCGGCGAATTTGGGTTGGCTAATACCTTCAAAAATGTTGGTGCTGCCGAACGATCTTTATTTACTTCTCTTGATCAGCAAAGTGGCAAACTGGCATTCGATGTGATGGGAGGCAGTGCAAACATTCAAGGCGTGTCCAAGCCTCAGGTCTATGTGGCTCCTGCTGGGGCTGTTGCTACAGGCTCGCCGTTTTACGTCGCGCATTATCTTGCTTGCGTGAAATTGCGGGATATCAGTGACTATTTCAAGAAATGCCCAATGCAGAAGGATACACGTGGATTCATTTACATTAACTACAACAACTCTTCTACTACTCTCGTCACTACGGGCGCTGTGGGTACTGTTAGCCCGACTACAATTGCCAGTTTGAGCAATAATATGAATTTTGGTAATACTTGTCCAGCTCTTTGGAGTCTGTATTCTAAGATCTCAACATCAACTGGTTCCACTACAACTGGCCTTGCTCTACCTGCATCTGCGGTCACTCTTACTATTACAGCCGATGTCAATGGTACTTCAACAGCTGGAACCGGCATTACTCCCTTGCAATCGTTCTCTCGTCTCTTGGTTCCAACCTACACTCCTAACCCAAGCGCTGACCATGCACTAGCTCAGAAGAAAACATTCCGCTACTTCGAGCGAATTACGAATAAATTCACTGTTGCTCCAGGCGCGTCCTTCAATTGGACTATCAGTAACGGCATTGCTAATCCAAAGCGATTGATCATGCAACCTGTTATTACCAATCCAACGGCACGTGCTACTGTATCGGATACAATTAATCCATTCCGTAGCCCATACCCGCACCGACTAGTCCATTTGCTGCATTGAAGAATTTGCAGGTCACGGTGGGCAATGTGCCCATCTAGAACAATCCTGTGAGTTTCGGATATGATTTGTTCGTGCAAGAAATGTCAAAATCGGGTTGTGATGGTGGTCTTGACGATGTCACTTCGGCTGGTTTGCAATCGCAGCGTCAATGGGAATCCCTGTATCGATTTGTAGCTGTTGATATTGGTCGTCGTCTTCCAAGTGAGGATGGTGCCAGTAAGAGTATTATCGTGTCTGGTATTTCCAACTGTAACTACGCTCTCACGATCTATTACCACGTATTGCGTTAAGTTGTTGCAACCGTTGATACGGCTATGGGTACGGTATCGCAAGGGCCAGTTCAACATTAAGAATTCAATGTAATTGTTATTAAACGATTTTTTTAATCAGCTTCAATATACGCGACCTATTCAAAATCAATCATGAGTGGCTTTTTCTCCGATAATCAGACAAAGCAAAAAACATATGATCGCTATTACAATGCAATGGCGAAAAGCGATTATGTTCAAGGCAAGCCATTCAACACGAATCATTAGACGATGCAAGCACTGATTCACTTGCGAATTTGTTTCAGCAAGTAATGGCTAAAACTCGAGAGTATGACTATGATCAAATCACAAAAAAGCTACTGAAAGGTCCCAAAGGGCCTCCTGAAATCATTAAAGGTGAAACAAGTGAAACTCACAAATCTAGTAAGAAGAAGCATACATACTTCCCAACATCGACTGACGCAGATGTTAAAATGGAACAGCCCACTGCAACAGAAGATTCATCCGAAGATTTCTATAGGAGTAAATGACGTTGCCCAAAAGGCCATCAATACTCAAGCATACATTAAAGGAAAAAAGACTCTGAGACAGGTGGTGGATGATCACGTTCGAAATTATCTTAACAAACAAAGAGAGTTTAGAAAAGAGGATTCAAATCGGAGACGTCAAGAAATGGCTGATAAATTTGCTGATAAAGTCATGGAAGAATCATTAAAGCTTCTGAAACGAAAACGAACTGAAACCCCCTAATAAATCTCCCACTGACAAACGAGCGACAAAGAAAGCTGCTAAGCGAGCTGAGGAAGCGCTCTCGGTTACTCGATAACTATTTCAAGAATCGGATGACGAGGAGAGCAGTGATGACGAAGAAATACAAGAAGAGAAGAGATTACGCAAGTTTAATGCTGGCATAAAAAAGTATATACTGACGATATCAATTCGTCTTGTACGAGAGTACACGACGTAGATTTGGAGAAGCTGTCGAGTAGCGCAAAGGCAAAGACTATTTTAAAGACAATGCTCCTAAACCGCCAAGAAAGATAAAATGAAACGAGATGCTATGAACCAATACAAAGCTGAATTAAAAGGCTGGCTCGATGGAATCTTTATTTAAATTGAATGTTACTAGTTTTTCTTATTTTTTTCAACAGTTGATTCAAGTTTTCCAATACGATTAATCAATTGTTTGATTACAGCAACATTTAATACAGCAATAGCGTTACAATTCATACCTAATTGTAACCCTTTGATGTCTCCTTCTTCTTCCACTTTCATATTAGCATTTTCATGGAAAGTCATATGCTTCCCCACAAACTTTAGCATCATCCTGAGCAATTAAGCCAATTTTAGCCTTATCGAGTTGATTCTTGTAATTGTAGCTACTTGGCTTTAGAAGCTTGTATCTCTCAATATCCGAATCAATTTTTTTGATATGCTATTTCAATCATCTATCCGAACTTGTATAGACACTATTTTGAACATAGATATCGTCATTAATGAACGCAGCAATACTTATAGTCACCGGCCCTCCGCCCAGATTAGCCCATCAGTTGTTAGAGACATTGTAGATGTATGTATTCGTTGCGATATTAGTAATAGTATAATTTGCTACACCTGATACATGAAGCGGGGCTACAGGGCTTGTTGTTCCAATACCAAGGCGTCCAGCAGTAGTCAAATACATATTCGTTGTATTTTTAGTTCCAAATCGAAGACCAGTATTACTAACATTACCCATCCATGTATCTCCATCTTTAGCATTTACTATCTGAACCTGAAATTCATTTACAAAGTTAGGATTCGTAATTCGTAAGGCTTTATTGTAGCTACCACCAACAAAATCCGTTCCAGCACAAATCGAAAATTTACTAACTGGCGTGTAATTTGAGCTATTAGTTAAACTATTAGCCGTAATCATAAGAGCTTGTCTAAATATAGCATTATTACCACTACAAAAGCCAACATTAGGCATAGACGCATAAAAAGAAGTCCTTTGTGGGTTAGGACGTGATAAATGACGTAATGGGCCGAGAACCATTCTTTCAACCGTGAGTCCCTGGCGTTTGTCGCTTGTGATTGAAAATACAGGAATCAGTGGAACCTGAGCGACGGTAATGCTGAATGAGCGAGTTGTCATTTTAATCCCAACTCCTTTTTCGGTGCGTAGCATCACAGGGACGATACCATCGGAGAGGCCAGGGAACAGTGATGTCATATAATCTTTTAGCTTGATATATACGACATCAGGTGGGAGTGTATGGATCTTGTATTCAATACCATTGCGTGTTTCGGTCCGTACAGAGTCTTCTGAGGCACAATCGATGCCCGCGACAAATCCAATGGAACCATTTGATAGCTTCATGGATTGGGATACATTTTTGGTGCATTGGACGGGCATCCCGTTGGCAATCAATAGCAAAAGTGGCATGTTTGCAGTTTTGTCGTCGCGAATCATTTGCAAGTTCCGTTGTTGCGTTGCTGAAAGCTTTGACCTTCTACGATAACAATTTGCAGGAAACTGATGCAACGCTTGGTTGTTCGATTGGCAATATTGGAGAGCGGATTGAGCATTAAATTCGGCGCGCAATACATTTGAAGTGACAATGATTGGAGAGAAAGCAATCGGTGGCTGATCTCCGTCATTCCAGTTGTCACGAAAGCATACATTGTTCACATAGTTGATAGCTTCCTCCTGATAGTGCCCATATCGCCAGCGGTCGAGAATATCTCTCCAGCGTGGATCG